>RJWH01003539.1:0-25329 GCA_004363575.1 Solenodon paradoxus
GTGTGTGTGTGTGTGTGTGTGTGTGTGTGTGTGTGTGTATCTGAGAGACTGAGAATAGAGAAAAAAGAGGCGAGGTGGGAACCCTAGTCCCCAAGGCATCTTAGAGAAGTGAGGATCCTGGGAAGGGGGTTCCCCAAGTCGACAGGACAGTGAACCCAACTTAGGGAACAAGTGGGCACCTTTCTTGTTTTTCCCTAATGGTTCTACCTCCTCTTGCTGTGGCCGTCAGTCTGTCCTTTCCAGTGGCCCTCCCCATAGTACCCACAAGGGCCCGCGCATGCTCAGTGACGGGGCGTGATGAGAGCACAGGGTGGGTCCTGGAGCCCCTCCAAGCCTGGAGGGAGCCCCTGGCTCCTGTGGCTGCGTGCCTGCTGGTCCTTCCCTCTGCGGTGGCCACAGTGGCCCCACTTGTGGGCTCCGAGGCCCCAGCACCTTCGGCTGCTGTCACACCTAGTATGGTCCCCACCTGCCTGCCGTGGGGCAGCGGCAGGACATCCTCTCGGACCTATTCTCCTGGACTTTGGGCCTCTGGGTCCTCCCTTCAAAGGAGTTCACGGTGGCCACCCCAGTGTCCAGAGCGGGAAGGAGCTTGAGAGCTCATTTCTCACTCAGGGGCTCCCGAACCTTTTCCCAATCACCCGCCTCGTCCCCAGGGAGGGCCTAGCAGGAGAAATGGGGGACGAGGGGGTACGGCCAGTGCATGACATCCCCATCGAACGGTGGTGCCGGCAGCCTGGCACTGGGCACAGACGCGCGAGTCCCACAGACCTGCCGCGAGGAGGCTCGTGGCCCCCATTCTATATCCACCCCCTCCGCCCCCGGGCCTGGGATCACACTCCGAATCCCCAACATTGTGATGTATAGCTTAGGAGTCTGGCAAAATATCCCCTGAGCATTTCTAGCCGTGCGACAAGTCAGGTGAGAAATCTTGGGAGGGTGCCCAGGTCCAGGTGGGGTCTCAAGACTCAGCGGGGCCGTCTGGGGTCCCACAGAGCCGGTGGCAAGGGTGCCAGGTCCCCAGAACCCTGGGTGCTGGGTTATGGGCTGCCTTCCAGGTTGGCGTTTGCGACTCAACCCCTGGGCTGAGAGCAGAGGTCCCCGGAACTCCAGTTTGGGGGGTGTCTCAGCTCGGTCCCAGGTGGGCCCCGGAATCCTGGTGAATGAGGAGGCAGAGGTATTATGTGGAGGCTGGATTCTTCACTCTGATGGCTGGGATTTAACCCAATTTGGAGTGACCCCGGCTCCTTTTTCCTCTGTTTCCTAGAGGTTGAGAAAATCAAAGTCAAATATTCACATTCTCAGTACCAGCCAGACTGCCTTCTTACTTCTGGGCATCCTGTCCCCATTCTTTTAGTGCCTCCTAGAAAGGGTGGTGTCCATCCTGGCTGACTTGGGCCCCTACAGTCCCTCCCTCCTGAGCAGCCATGAACTTTTCGTCACCAACCAGGTTTAGTGACTTCTTTCGCGGACCTTTCCCTCCTGCCCCAGGCTCTTCCTGGCTCCAGGGGCCCGGCGGTGGATAAACATAGATGGCAAAACCATGGACATCACCGTGAAAGGGCTGAGGCACCCCCACCGCTACGTGCTGGACGCTGCTCAGACCCACATTTACATGCTCATGAAGAAGGTAGGGGGTCCCTGCTGATGTCTCTGGGGCTGCTTTCCTCCCAGCTACCTGGAAAGTTCTTGGGATAAAGGAAAAGTGGCGATCACCATAGGGTTGCTCTTAGAGGACAACTCAGCAGTTTCTTTACTGATGGTTTTCCTTAATGTATTTTTCAGGCACAGTTTGATTCTTTAGAACTGGGTTTCGATGCCACCTTTTAGGAGACACCCAGGGAGGCCAGCCACTAGCCAGAACGGGACAGTCATGGGTAGCTGAAGCAAGAGCCCACCTAAACGCTTGCTGGACCGTGTGTCCTGGGTTTGGGCTGGCTGGTTTTCTTTTCCCAACTCTTTAGTACTCTGACTTTCCACGCCTCCGGTCCTTGTGTCTCTGCAAGAAGAAATTCCAGCGAGGCACAGATATGCGAAAGAAGTTTTATTGCAAAAAAAGGTTTATCACGAGCAAAGCAGTGCGTGTTTATTAAGGAGATAGAACGTCCTCAGAGAGGAGGATGGGCTGCCCCAAGTGGTTGAGCCCAGGTGTATTCTTTCCTGAGGCTGTATTCCCCCTCCCCCTCTCTTAGGCCCTCCCTGGGGAGGATGCTGCTCCTGTCTTTCATGTTGACTGACAGGTAGAGTGACAGCCCCAAACTCTTCTTTCCCATGACCCCCACAGGGTAGGGGTGGGAAGCAAAACCATGATGGGGCTTGAAATTCATGTCTCTGGACTTGAGAGATGCTCTCTGGGAGGGTGGATACTTCTTTTCTTAGAGGCCCTGTCCTTGAGAGGGTTTTTCTTAATAACATAGCGTCCCACCCAGTGCCCCTATCTAGCAGGTGACCCTGAATAGGACCTGCCTTTATCTTTTAGGGCCCCTCACCCATGCCCATGTCCAGCTAGCTCCCTGTCAGTTCCAGGATCCTTAGTCCCAGACAAGATCTTCATTCTCAGACCTGTTACTGCTGCCACACTGTCTTAGACAGGTTGGTGCCATTTCAGGAAACTGAAGACACCACCACAAACTCAGTGCCAGGGTAGCTGCACGGAGCTCCGCTCTATCGTGTGATGACCTGAGCTTTCAGTGGATGTGGGAGAAGCAGATGTTCTCGAAGAGACTTCTCTAAGCTGCCTAGAGCCTGGAGAGTTCTCCCGGCGAGGAGAGTTAGAGCCGGAGTGGGGTTGGGATTCTCTAGCCATTGAGAGCAGAAGGAGCTCCCTGCTCGGGACTGCTCATTTGACTTGGAAGAAGATACTGGGTAGAGGGCCTGGAGGCACGCTGGCTTCATGAAAGAAGCCCAAGGTGGATTTTAAGGTGGGGAGTTGTCGACTGACATCTGAGTACAGCAGAGTCACCAGGAGGCTTGTAAAGACGATCGTCCTGCCCCAGAGTTTCTCATTCAGCAGGACTGGGTGGGCTGACTAGCAATTCGCAGGCGAAACTGATACCGCTGGCTTAGGGACCATGCTGGAGAGTCTGCACTTCACCAGAATGCCTTTCACACAAGCAAGCAAATTCCCTTAACACTGCCCTCTTCTTGCAAAGGGCGGGGCTCGCATTTCATTTGTATTTTCATTTGATTGGACAGGCTCCTGCTCACGATTACTGTTTTTCGCTTGTTCCCACTAGGATTCTTATGCTCGCTATTTAAAATCTCCAATCTATAAGGAAATGCTGGCCAAAGCAGTTGAACCTCAGGAAACCACCAAGAGAAGGCAAGTGGATTGTCTAATTGCTGGTTGCCTGCTGGTTTGTTTACAGAGACGCGAGGGTCTCTTTCAGCCAAACGGGCCATTCTTGAGATGTTTGCTTGATGGAAATATTGCTCCATTGACTGCGTAATGCCCTGAAATCACCACAGCAAGAGTTCCTTAGGAATTACTGTTGAGGAGGTTTGTTTCCCTTATGCTGGTTTGAAAGAGCTTGAACCATCAGACTGATCACTATCCTTATCACAAATGGAAGCATCACATTAGTTTTTTCTTCATTGTTGTCCTTCTCCGCCTCCAAACCTGTATGGGAATTCATGTGGCCACATCCTTGTATCCTTCTTTTTTTCTTGTAGCAACTTATTCTACACATTACAATAACCTTATATGTATAGGCTCCCCATGCCTCAGATATATGCCTACACACTCTGCCCTCCACCAAATCACCCAGTGCCCTTCACCACTGTCCAGTGGGCTCCGCCACCACTTGTCCTCCCTTCCCTCCTGTCCCATTCCCTACTGGTCACCTTAGTTTTGTTGAGAGTATCTAAGGGTTGGTTTTGTTTTGTCTGTTCCTTTGCTTTGTCTGTTCACGTTCCACCTGTGAGTGAGGTCATCTGGTCTCTATCTTTCTTCTTTAGACTTGTTTCACTGAGCATCATCCCCTCTAGTTCCATCTGTGTTGATTCAAATGACAGGGTTTCATCTCTTCTAAGGGCTGTGCAGTATTGCTTTGTGTACATGCACCACATCTTCTCTATCCAGTCATCTGGTGTTGGGCACTCAGGTCATTTCCAGTTCTTAGCTACTGTGAACAGGGCCACAATAAGCATGGGGGTGCAAACATCTCTGTGGATGGGCGCTTTTGCATCTTTTGGGGAGATGCCCAGAAGTGGGATGACGGGATCACATGGGATTTTATCATTGTATCCTTGTAAGAGCTTCGAGAGACTCACACATGGTGTGTCGTGAGGACACAGTAGAACGTAGGGGAGATGGGCAGTGACACCATAGCTGTTCTGACTGACTCCTGGGGATGGCCTTTCCTCAAGCCCCTCAGTGACTGCATTCACTCTCACCTTTCTTGCTGGAGAGTCTTGGAGCAAAGAATGCAATCCTGTGCTGAGTAGCCGTTGAGCTCTCTTGGGGGAAGGAAACTCTAGAGGAATCGAAGAATCAAAAGAGTAGCCAAATGACAGCTGTGACAGAGATGAGGGATGCTGGCAGGGGTTTTCCCAGTGCCAGCTCCTGTCCCGTCCCCCACGGTTAGCAAATGTGCCCTGTCTGCCAGCTCAGCCCTCGCTGGGCCCTTTCCCAGTGTCTTCCGTCAACTCCAAAGAGGGGTGTTTGGACCAGAGCTTTTATCAAAGGCGCTGTTAAAAAAACTCCAACCCAGCTTCTTTCTTGAGGATAATGGCCCTTTCTGAAAAGGAGAGAAAGGAGGGCTTTCTGGTGCTTTTCTTCTAGGTTTGCTGCTTAGGGAAGGGAGCTGGAATCCCTGGCGACTTGAAAGCCCCTTTAAGTCACAAGAAAAGGCTGTAATCGCTCCAGAAGTTCTGCAGAAAGTGGTGGGGAGGGAAAGGGAGCTCATGCTGCTCTCACCAGATATTTTATCTGTGTGGGCAGCATTGAGGGAGCAGCTGGGGGCTTCTTGGGGACACGCTGGTGGCACTAGTCCATAGGTGTGGTGCCTGGCTTTGAGGTGGCATATTGTCATCTGGTAGTGTCGTCACTGCCGCTGTGAGTAAGACACGTGTGGATTCTGTGGTTATGTGCCTGTAGATCATGGGGAGGGTGAGTGTGCGTTTGTTCCAGGACAGGCGGTGTGAGACAGAGTCTAACGCTTAAGTCTTTTATTAGCCTTGTGCTGAGGTGACTTTGTTTTACTCATTAAAATAAACTCATATGTGCAGGTTCCCCATTCCTCAGATAAATGTCAACACACCCTGCCCTCCACCACGTCACCAAGTGTTCTTCCCCACTGTCCCGTGGGCTCCACCACCATTTGTCCCCTTCCCCACCCTGTCCCACTCCCTGTAGGTCACCTCAGTTCTACTGAAAGTGTTCAAGAGTTGGTTTTGTTTCTTCTGTTTCTTTGTTTTGTCTGTTCACATTCCACCTGTGAGTGAAGTCATCTGGTATCTATCTTTCTTCATTTGACCTGTTTCACTGAGCATCATCCCCTCTAGTTCCATCCGTGTTGATTCACATGACAGGGTTTCATCTCTTCTCAGGGCTGTGTAGTGTTCCATTGTATATATGCACCACGTCTTCTTTATTCATCATCTGACGCTGAGCACTTAGGTAATTTCCAGTTCTTAGCTATTGTGAATGGGGCCACAATAAGAATGGGGGTGCACACATCTCTGCGGATGGGCGCTTTTGCATCTTTGGGTAGATGCCCAGAAATGGAATGTCAGGATCATGTGGAATTTCCATTTTCAACTTTTTGAGGGATCTCCATATTGTTTTCCATGAGGTTTACACTCATTTGCACTCCCACCAACAGGATAATTATTTTTTCTAGCAAAAGTTAAATCGAGTCCAGTGTCCCCTTGGTGGGGCTGGCAGGGAATCCCGCTTCAGGCATGGCTTCCTGGTAGGGGAACCCCTTTCCTCCCTCGAGTAGGTAAGAGATTTAAGGGATTTTGCGGCCCAGAAATGCGAGGGCCTACGTTTGGAATCTACCATTGCTGCCGAAGTGCTTGTGTTCCAAGCCCATGGGTGGCGTGGTTACTCTCCTCTGTGTCACCCAGATGCTGGGACTCTGTCTGGGCCCCTATGGCTGTGGTAGAGAGTTCGGTCCCAGGCTTCCATGTTTGGCTTCTGTTGAAGATTCTGGCTTGTCCTGTGCGCCACAGCTCACCAACCCTTGTGGGTTCTTCCTCTCTTTCTCTGCCTACCCAGTCTGGGTCTTTGGGACAAGCCAGCTCTTCCCTTCCTCCCCAGAACCTTGGATTTGGAAAGCAATTACCCCATCTCCCCTTGAGGCGAGAACCCAGGGGCTTCCAGTATCCAAGCCCTCTTTGTCTGCTTCTTTCAAGAAGACCTTACAGGAAGTTAAGCTGACCAATTGATTTCTGGACATTATGGAATGTAGGTCTGTGATTGCTGCCATTAAGCAGTCTCCCTGCCTGTCACCCTCAGTCTGATGGCTGTGGGGACACATTCTGGTCCCACCCTCCTGGGGATGAAGGGCCTGGAGAGCAGAGGTGGGACATGCTCTGAGATCCCCATGGAGGTTCACCAGGAGAACAAGGGAGCGAGTTCTGGTTCTGGCCTTCCCACCTCGCCTCCCACCAGATGTTTCAGTGTCCCTGCTGGGCAGAGCAGGACTTTCCACTAACTGCCGGTCTCTTCCCTTCCAGCTCCAGCCTGCTGTTCATGCGGCGGCACCTGCGCTCCAGCCCGAGCCCTGTCATCCTGAGGCAGCTGGAAGAGGAAGCCAAGGCTCGGGAAGCGGCCAACACGGTGGACATCACCCAGGTCATGAGCAAGCTGGACCGTAGGAGTCAACTCAAAAGAGAGCTGCCTCCTAAGTAGACCTGCAACTCCTAGGGGTGGTGGGGCACTCGCGTGGGACAGACTCACAGGGACAGGCAGGGTCAGAGTCTGGAGGATTACGTTCCCCTTCTGTGGGCCAGTGGTTAGTCCAGCCCATCCCCCTTCCTCTCACCTCCTCCCCAGTACCCAGCGCCTAAAGCTAGTTGTCCCTCTCCAGTCAACGGAGGGACTGTGACGGCAGTGGTGGGGGCTTCACCTAACTCAGCTGCTAGGTGACCACCTCTCTGACCTTGGGGATTATTGGTGAGACCCCAGAGAAAGCAGGCTGGTCTGTGTCCTGCCATGTGCTTTGGGAATTCACCACCCACAACCCCTGAGGCATGGTTCTTTCAGGCACACTTATTTACACCAGCTAATGATGCCTCTCCCGTCTGTCCAGTTAGACTGCTTCTCCAGCAGATGGAGGTCTCCCAGGGCTAGTTGCAGGGCTGTATGTTGATGCTTTTCCCTGGACTCTTCTGTTCTGCCCATCTGGAAGAGCCCCGAGAAGACATTTCTGCTGAACTTGTTCTTAGTCGCATTATTGAGGAGTGTGGGTGCTCTACTTCCCTTTTGTCTCCAAAGCCCCCTTTTCCATGCCAGGGGGATGAGTAGTCTATAGAAGGAAGGGCTCAGGCTTTAGAACATCAGATCTCTCGAGATGCAGTGACCTTCTGGGGGCATCTTTTAGGATAAAGTCAAAGGTGCTGGTATCTTCATGCATGGGAATCGAGGGGAGGTATTTTTAGGTCAAGTTAGGATCAGTGATGATACTCCCTTGGGGTTTTCTATTAGTTGGTGCTTCATTTCTCTGTAGTTTGATATTAGCCCAGCCGTGCAGTTAGGGTAGGGTGGGTAGGACAGTTCCAACTCTAACCTTGGAAGACCTAGAAAGTAATTCTCGAAGGCATGTTTACTTTGTACACCTATGTGAAAATACAAAGGAGAGCGAATAGGTCAGTGAGCAAGGGAGCCACCTTGCATAGTACGAAGACTTACTCAACGCATTTACTGAGCACCTACTATGTGTCAGGCATTGATGCACAAAATAGATATGGTCCCTATCTCAGTGAGTTTATAGTCTAGGACTGACAAAATAATGAGTGCAATCAACTCTGTCAGGAAGCTATTGCTGGATGATAACCAACCACAAGACTAGGGCAGCACCGGTTATGCTTGCTGCTCATGCAGACACGTCCTCTGTGTGGCTCTGCGGATCTTGATGGGGTTCACGCCCATGTTTGGGTTCGATCTCCGGTGTTCTAGACTGGAATGATTCTCCTCTGCTTCCCGTGTCTCTCATCCTCTAACAGCCTAACATTGGCGTGATCGTGTGGCAATAGCGGATCATTTCATTGGTCAAAGCAAGTCACAAATCCAGGGCATGAGGAAATAGCTTCCATTTCTTCAGTGAGAGAAATTTAAGTCTTGTGGCAAAAGCCATGGGTACGGGGGTGGGGAGGGGTGAAGAATTGGTGTTTTCATGGTGATCAGCAATGCAAACAGATATCTGATGATATCTGTAACATGTGTTATAAAGGAAATGGATCTGGGCTGTCATGGGGAAGATGAGGTGGGTAGGTTAAAGACACCACTCCAATGCGGTGACAGGTGAGGAAGTGTGAGCCATACAAGGAATGTGGGCTGGGCAAGGAGAACTTTCTAGCCCCAGGGGACTGCATGGGTAAGAATGGTAAGAATGGTAAGAATGACTCAGAGTGAACTTAATGGCCAGGAGAAGCTGGGGACAGGGTAGAAGATGAGGTTAAGAGGTGGGCAAGGCCAGGTCATGAGGACTTCCTGGGTCCCTGTAAGGAGTTTATGGCTCTTGGTTTCATATTAGCAAAATGATTGCATTATTCTCTCTACTTCATTTCACCCAGTTATAAACTAGTTTACACTCTGAAAGAATAGCTGGAGATAGGCTTTGTTCATCTCTCCTTGAAAGAATGTTGAAGTCTGTGAACTCTGGGAAGGAACTGTAAGCAGGAATCTCAGGTAATGAGCCGTCATAAACTGAATGACATGAGGGGAGAGATCGCATCCATCTCATTCACCACATGGAGCTTCCTGCCTGAGGCCTAGCAAATTCTGCATAAACTTGTATCACATGAGTGGCTGAATGGATGAATGAGTGAATGAAAAGAGCCCTGGATTTGAAGAAGGACTCTCAGACCCTGTCTAGTTCTATCACTCATCATGTGGCCTTGGACAAGCAAGCATTTCACCTCTCTGCTTCCATGTTTGTGAAATGAAGCATTGAGACCAGATCTATGCTCCTTAAAACAGACTTAGTTTAATTCCAGGAGGGTACTCAGCCTGGGGCATCAATTTTACTTGAAGATTTGGAAGGGGAAGAAAGTTAGATAATTTTTAAAACTTCACATTAAAATAATCATGAATATATTATGAATGAGAATGCAAAATGTACATGAATTTTTTAAGATCAAATTTAAGACATCAAAGACATTTCATGCTCGATGGTGGAAGGTTCAAGATTTGCCCTCGGACTCCTGAGAGAGTGTGTTTACCCGATTCTCTTGCCATTTGTCCTACTTTCGTGGGAAAGTTTGAGAGACATGAAACCAGAGATAATTGCTCTCCTTTCCAGTTACCTCATATGAGCTGAGATTACATGCCAAACAAAATGGTGGCGAGGATGGTGGAGTGTTGAACGTACCATGAATTCTTCAAGGCATGATGTCCTGTTCATCTTTGATTCAATCCTCCACCATCCCTTTCCCCCCATGTGACATGTGTCTTCTCATGTCTCATTCTCCAATAGACAACAAAGTGATCTGTGTCAGACACATAGTAGGAAGGCCACACACATTAATGGAAACCTTTTCAATGTCAGGCACACAGGGTCATACAAGCTAATGAGGGACACAAGCATGTAAATGAAGTAGGTGATCATTCTTTATTGACTGTGTCAATATTGTCCATATGAAGGGAAGTAGGTGATAAATGACTTCACTCTTGGATGGCAGTGGTCACAATCTACAGATGTATTTTAAACGTGTTTGGATTAGAACCAGTTGCAGATACAGCAATGGACTGGATGCCCATGGCTATAATATGAGCCAAAATGCATCAAGGCTAGAAGAGCATTGAATTAGAAAGAGTTGTTTGAACTTGGAGATCAAGATAATCTTGTGGAGGAGGTGTGTTTGCGGTGCATCTTGCAGGATTAGGGTATCATCAAGCAGAAATTGGGTAGCAGGCACTGGATAGCGTGTGGGTGGAGCCCAGGCTGCCTCTGGACCACGCAGAGCTTGTGAGGTTAGGAAAAGATGTCCCCTCCAAACAAAAAAGCTTGATGGCTCCTTGTTGGATTTGAGGCCCAGCTTGCCCTCCTCCTGAGCAGGCCACGGTTTGCACAACTATTTGTTGACCCTGAGTTCTTGGTCCATGAAGCAAGAAGGATGGGTGGAAGTCCTCTCATGATGGCCATGTGCTGGAGGGAGGACTCTTTTCTGTTGGCCATGGGAGTTGTGAAAGGCCTGGGTGTTGAGACCAAAGTCGTATGTTAAGTGGAAGGTCCTGGCAACACTGCAGTTGTTAAGTATAACTCTCCGCCTCACTCCCAGCTGGTGTAGATACCCCTTTTCTGACTCTCTTTGCTCTCTGCTCATACTTCTGTCTAAACTGTATTCAAACAGTCCATTGATGTATCTTTTTACCCCACTGGGCTATGCAACTTTAAAAAGGAGAGACCACGTCCTATTGGGTTTTGTCCTTCAGGTCTAGAGGCATTGCAGGCATGAAATGTGTGATGAGCTTCAGAAAACTGGAAGATGAGGAGTTTAGAAGTGAAGGTAAACACTGTCCCGTGGTGTCAATCAAGAGACTCACAGTGGGTTGAGAAAGAAGAGATGCTGCAGGTAGAGTGGATAAGACCCGATGGAAAACAGGGAGGAGGAACTGAAGATGACCCTGAAGTTTGAAGATGAAAATCAGGACAATGGGAAGAGGGCTGGACTTGCGGCTATGGTGGGGAAAGTGCCAGGAAGATTTTCAATGTCTAGGCAAAAATCTAAATGTCATTCCTGTGGTCAATACTTAGCTCTTGTGTGCCAGTCACTGGGTGGGGACAAAGTCCCTCAAGGAGGTCCAGCCTAGAGAAGAGACAAGCACACTTTCTAACAAAGTGCCGCAGCACCGATGAGGACACTCATGGTGGAACAGACAACGTAGAGGGAGGAGACGGCGGGGGGGAAGGGTCAGTCCTACCTGGGGGTGTTGTGACTAGTCCTCAAAGACTGAATAGAACCTGCCAGGAGGGAAGAGAGTTGCGCTAGATATTTATGATCCTTCTACTTCTAGAAAGGACTCTAGACAGCTTATAATTATGGTAGAATGATAGAACCTCTGAAAAGAGAGGAAGGAAACCTGTTTTAAAAAGGAAGGTCGCACACACACAGTGTACCGAGGATTAGGTGATCACAACTGAACATTATATAATTTTTAACATTAAATTTTGCTGATATTTCTGGCAACAGCTAAGCAAAAAGAGAAAAAGAATGGTTTTAGAATTCTATTGACATAAAACAAAGTGCTTTTTGAATTTCTCTCTTTTTCTCCTTTTTTCCCCCTCCCTCCTCTCATTCTCTTTCCTCGTTCTTTCTCTTTTCTCCGTTCCCTTCTCTTCCAACCCTGTTCTCTTATTTATCCTCTCATTCTTGTTTTCCAAGTTGGCTTTTAGATTAAAAAACTGCTTTTGTTATGAGAATTAAGTGGAAATACAAGGACAAGAAAATAAAAGTAAAGCACTTAGGACAATGCCTGCCATATAATAAGTGCTCAGTAAATGAAAGCTGCTGTTATCATCATCACAACCATTATAACTATCACCCTTACCATCATTATCATCATCGTCACCACCATTCTTCTTCTAGTCATCACCATCACACCATCATCACCACCATCATCACCATCATCACCATCACCACCATCACCCCCATCATCACCACCATCATCACCACCACCATCTTCATCATCACCCATTAGTACCATCCCTACTTGCTTCATGGTTTCAGAGTAAGCTTGTGCTTTCTTCCATCTGTCGATGTTGGCCAACAGTATTCATTATTCAGTATTATGTAGGGCATTTCCTGAGGTGTTTTTAAAACCTTGTCCCCAGCTATCTTCTCTGCTCTCTCAGAGACTTGCAGTGTGATTCAATCCCCAGCTATCCAGAGACCATTAAGATAAACTTGAGGGAGGGGTGTGGGAAAGTGAGGCATGTCCTCTGCCTGCAGCTTGGAGAGGGATTACCAGACAGGGTAGTGACTGACCAGTCCTTTGGTCCTGAGTTTCATGGGTGAAGAAGGTTCTATTCAATCAGGAAAGGTCTCTTGCTAGACTCCTTGAAATTAGATGACTTGTAGGAGAAATGATGTGGTCATCCATGTGGGTTTTTCTCCATGGGGCCAACTTCACTCATTATTTTGGGAGACATTGGGAAAGGGAGTGTGGAAGGAGACTGAATGGGGTAGGGTGGGGGGGCGACTGTTCTCACTGTGCACTGGACCTGAACATGACCTTCTCACCTTCCTGCCCGCAGAGGGTGGGAGTTCAGGTGGTAGCAGGTCTCTTTGAGATTCCCAGTCTCTGGGGTCATACAATAAAGTCCATCTCTGTCTGCTTTACCTTCCATGAAACAGCCTGTCATTGTGTTCTCATGTCAATGTACCCACTCCATTTCATGCTCCTCTCCCTCCTCCTTCTGCATGTAATAAAAAGCAACACAAAGCCAGACCCAACCAAGCTCCTGCACCATGTCTTTGTCATGTCACATTCATTCCATGAGTCTCGCAAGCTTCTTCTTTGCTGCTTCACACCAATGGAGGAGGGTGTGGTGCGGGCTGGAGGAAATATTGTCTCCGAGCCCCAGCTCCTGGCCTTTGTGGGGAGGCCAGGGTCATGGTGGGAGGGTTAGAAAAGGCATCCTGCTTGGTGATTCCAGGGCCCATTGGGCTAGTGGCTATTGACCCAGAAGAAAGGACTTTGTCCAACAGGTAAGTGAAGCACCTTCGTTACCTGTCCTGCCAATTCTTTCTGGAAAAGGGAAGTTGCTGGGGGAGGAGAAAAGGGGCAGAGAGGCGTAGGCCATAGGAGGAGGGTGCAGAATGGGGTGGGGCTCTATGGAGTGGCTTGTCCTGTGATAGGCTATCTGATCTTGGTCAAGTACATCATCTCCATTAACCTCAGTCTTCTTATCTATAATGTGAGGGTTATTATCCGTAAGTGGAGTTCAAGTTAATGAACTTGGCATGCGGGATGTCCTCAGACAACTGGTCAGAGGAGGAGAGCTTTGAAATCTCTCTTAACAAAGCGTATTTCCTAACTTGGGTATTTCTGCCCACTCTCCAGGACCCCAGGTCCCCTCTGTACCCCAGAGGCAATGGGACAGCAATGTTGGCAAGAGAAAAAGTTGGAGCTTTGGGGCACACAGACCTGGGACCAGATTCTCATTCAGTCACTGTCTGAGTTACTATCATATCAAGTTAGTGTCAGCAGCGCCGTTTCTGAAGTCAGTCGGCCTGGTCTCACACCCAAGGTGTCGCCAGGCTGTCCATGGTCTTTCCTGGAGGTTCTTGGGAAGAATCTGCTTCCAGGCTCATTCAGTTGTTGGCAGGGTTTGGCTTCTGATTGCAGGACCGAAACCCCGGGCTGGTGCCCAGGCTGCTCTCAGGCCCGAGATGCTGCCGAGGCCCTTGCCATGCGGCCCCCTCCCTCTTCAGAGTCAACAATGGAGCACTTCTCCGTGCAGAATTCCTATCATACTTCACTTGTCTGACTGTCCTGTAGACTCGATTTGAAGGGTGTGTGTGAGGTCTCACCTGGATAATCCTTTCTCGAGGACAGAGGAAGAAGCTGGGGCATCACCCTCAGGGTCTACGCACCATGCTTGCTGATCAGTCCTGACAGCCTAGAACACTCCAGACCTTCGTTTTCTGCAAGATGCCGACACAGCCTACCTTACACGAAGGAAGGAAGCAGATGCTTAACAGCAGGCCCACGTGCTCTCACCGACAGCTGTCTCCCAAGCCCTTCCTTAGGGCCCTTTCTTCCCCGTTGCTGTTATTCTTCCTGGCAGACTGGGTCCTAAGCGGAGATACATGCCCCCACGCAAGGGGCTCTTAGAAGTTAGGGTGGAGCTCCCCAGATTTAGAAGATGCTTTCCCTGACTTGCCCCCCTCCCCCAGGCTCCTCTTCTGTGGGTCTGTGTTTATGAAAAGCAGCCTGGGTGATTCGAATGTGGCCCATTTCCAGGTCACACGGAGGCATCCGGGTGTCTGTGAGCCTGGTTCCCAGCAATGTCTTTGGGGGAGTGGCTAGGCCTCCCGAACATTAGTTTCGTCATCTGTAAAATGGGCTTAAGAGCTGCCTCTGCGATCATCTCTGGAGGTCTGTGCACTAAACCACGTGGTGCTCAGTCCAGGACCTTGCATTTGCTAAGTTGTCATGCAAAGGGCAATTGTGATTTGTGTACTAACCCTGTAGCCCCCGATTTGGGCCTTGACTCTGGTCGCCGGTCTGAGCTGTGGAACTGAGTCAGTGGCTCTGAGCTGCTGTTTCACGACTCTTGCTTGGACATCTTGTCACTGGTGGGACAGAGATGCTCGGAGCCCCTGGCCCTGCCTTCTGTGGCTCCTTTCGCTTCTCCCCACAGCCATTCTCAGAGGCGCCCGCACTTTCTTCTCGAGGCTGACACCGACACTCTCAGTGACCTGGGACCTGGGCCATGCACTGGGCACACACAGTGTCCAGAGCGGCCCTCCTCTGGCCCAGGGCGGCAGCCAGGCCCCAAGGGCAGCAGGCCTCTCTATGCAGCACGTCAGAGCAGCTCTGGCTGTTTCAAAGAGGGTTTGTTCTTTACTGAAGCTGTTTCCAATTCTCTCTGGGGAGCGATATTGGTCCAACCATCCCAGAGGGGGCCCCTTCTCCTCCAGGACCCCCTGCTTCCTCTGGCTCCCTTCATGCTGCCCTTTGATGTGGCCTGTGGCCGCAGTCTGTGAGGACAGGGAGCACAGGGGACAACGCAGAACCTCCCTGGAAATTCCAATTTCAATTTTTCTTCTGTCAGCTCAGACAAAGCTCTTGGTTCCTTTAGCTGAAAACATGGCTGCCCCAGCCTTCCTGCCCCAGGGCTCAGGAAGCACTGGGTTCTTCCCAGTGGCTCCCGGGTGGCCAGGGAGGTTGAGATGCCCGCTCTCTCCACCGGGTAGTTCTCACCTACATTTCCACCTCCTTCCCTTCCCCGGGCCTGTCCCACCTGCACAGCCTTTCCGCCAGGCCACCCTGCTGAGCCTGCTGAGCCTGCAGAAACACAGGGAAGTACAGGACTGGGCCTCCTCGAACGTGTCCGTCAAGGTTAGGGAAGGTCATTGCGAACCTGGGTTCATGACAAGGTGGGTGTCAGGCCTGGAAGAGCCAACGAGGCATGAGCTGGGGCTCCTGGTGCTTTCGTTGTTCTGTGAAGAGTTCTTTAAATGCCTCCAGACCTTGGACTGGGAGCCCAGGAGGGAAGGGATGGGGTGGTGGTGGTGGTGGGTCCCGAGCTTTGTTCTCGCCGGCCTGGAGTAGCGAGGTGATTGGAAATTCAGCCTGGCCCCACCCCAGCCTCCCAGGTCTGGAAGGAGGTCAGTTTGTGGCCTGCTCTGCAGCAGGCCAACTCCGGGGGCTGTGGCCTGGGCTGGGGACAGCGGGTACTCTGGCAGAGGGCCTCCTCGTGGCTGCTGTTGGCACAGGCGGCTTTGGACAAGGGTCCCGGCTCCCCAGGGGGCGTGGGCGGGGCTCAGTTGCAGGCGCAGCCCGCTGGGTGCCACCCCACTCACTGAGCTCTCTCTCTCCTCCGCAGCCGGGCCAGCACCTGGCTCCCAGCCCTCACCTGACCGTGTACACAGGCACCTGCGTGCCCCCCTCTCCCTCCGCGCCCTTCTCTCCCGTCTGCCGCTCCCCCAGGCGGCCCTTCCCGTCGCCGGCCCGCTTCATCCGGCGGCCCAGCAGCACCGTCTGCCCCTCGCCCATCCGAATGGCCCTGGAGAGCTCCTCGGGCTCGGAGCAGAAGGGCGAGGCCGGCCGCTCAGGCGCCCCGAGCCGCGACGCCCCTGAGGACGGCGCCCGGCCCCGCACCCGGCCCGCGGGCCCCGCCAAGACGCGCGTGGCTCTGTCCCTGGGCAGGTTTCTGAGACGCGGCTGTCTGGCCTCGCCGGTCTTTGCCAGGCTGTCGCCCAAAGGGCCGCCTGTGTCCCACGGGAAGGTGCAGCCCTTGGGGGAGGTGTGCCAGCAGCTTCCCCGGCTCAAGTCCAGGAGAGTGGCCAGGTAAGCAGGGCGCGCGGCCGGGTGTGGGCATTCCGGGTCAGGACTCCGCCAATAGGCCTGGAACCCCACTGGCCACCCCTTGGAGAGTTTCCAGAAACTCAGGGCTGCCCTGGCCTGGTTTCCTGGGAAAGACGAAAAGCGGGGGTGGGGGTGGGGTGTCTCTCTCCCCCGAGGTGGGGTGGGGGGTCCAGGACACCGCGGCCACGGCCCAGCCCCTCCTGACGCACTGCCCAGGCTCTCTGAGGGGCGGAGATGAGCCTGGTTCTAAGGTCTCCTTTGGTGGTCCTGCAGCCCAGCCCTGGGAAGCCCCCGTGCCTGCGGGGTGCCTGCCGGAGCTGGTGGGGCCAGAGCAAAGGTCTTGAGGGTTTGCTGGGGAATCCTTGGGTCAATGGCAGAAACAAAAGTTGTAGATAATGCCAAGTGGAGAATCATTCCCTCCTTTATTTGGCTTTGGGGGAGACAGTGGGGGAGGCTGCACCTACCCCTGTGCTCCTGGTCTCGGGAAAGGAAGGCACCTGCTGTCTCAGGTCTGTGTCACATCTGTGCCTGTGCTGGGGACAGGGGGGCCGAGGTTATGACCCTCACCTGTGTCAGTCCAGGAGTGGGGAGAAGGATCAGGACTCTGGGAGGTGTATGGAGTCTTCCCACGCGGCCCTGGTGAGGCCCTGGCGCTCACACCTGGGCCCCGCCTTGTAAAAAGGCTCCTTTCTCAGGAGGCTCAGCATCATCAGAAGCTTTAGAGGGACCGAGGATTAAAGTACTGGCCTGTTCTAGAGGTACTTTCTGAATTCATCACGAAAAATGAATAAAGTTCTTTCGCAATTGCCCTTAGTTCAGCAGGAAAATAGGCATGACCTCTACCCTGCTTCCCCAACACAGGCGGGGGTGGGGGGGTGGTCACTGAGCTGATGGCCACACCCTGGCTCCAGGGATGCCAGGCTAAGCTGGGGATTTGGTGTCCCCCCAGCCCCCACACTGCTTGCTTTTCTTTTGTGTCTGAAGCTTTTTCCAGATCAAAATGAACGTGCCTATGGAGAGTGGGACCTGCCTGATGGATTCTGAGGACACGGGAACGGGAGAATCGGGTGACCAGACCATAGAACGGGAGGTCATCTGCCCCTGGGAAAGCCTGGCCGGGGGCAAAGCTGGCTGAGCCAGGGACACTGGACCAGAAGGGCGGTCCCAGCAGACTCCGCTGAATGGGGCCCGGGACATGAACCAAAGTGCATTAAGATTATATGTGGGGGCTGGAGAGGCAAGAGGGGATGGATTATGGGGAAGAGTGGTCTGGCGGGGCTCCCAGCTCTTCCCTTCTTCCTGACCTTCCTTCCCTCGGGGCAGAAGAAAAGCAAGTAGACTAGAAGACTTTACTTGCTGCCTTAAAATTGATAAAAGGTTAATTTGTAATGAGTCTCTTGGAATGCAATATTACTGTGTGTCTGGTCGCTTTCATTTTTTATGAGGTAAACTCATGTCTTTCTTGGTTTTCTGGACAAAGGGACACTGAGTCACTTCCAAGAACTCCCTTCACGTCTAAATTGGTTGGTGCCTGATATTTTGATTAATAGCGCTCCCCAGGGAGAGGCCCCAGGACATCACACAGGAAGGGGGACTGGGGAAAGTTACTTGTCTAGAATGCCGGGTGCCTTGCTCAAATCCACCATGAAATGGATGCCCAGGTGAGGTAGATGGGCAAAGGATTTTCTGGCGGGATCACCTGTGAAGGATAAAGCATGGGAACTGGAGAAGGGGATACCAGACTCCCGTGTCAGACTGACCTCTGGGGAAGGAGGAGTGGGCAGGGACATCTCAGATGGCAGTTCTGAGAACCACCGGGGTGTCCTAGAGCCAAAGTCACTGTTGAAGGGGCCCATGTCTTCGGGAATGGTTCTGCATTAATACCCTGCTGTGCAAGGTCATGGCTGGGAATACCTGTGGAAGCCTGGTCCAGACATGGATGTGCTGCTAGCCTGCTGTCCTCTTGTTCACTGCGGCATTTTCACCTCCTGACACCAACCCAGTAGGCACTTCTGGAGGTGTGGGACCCATGAGCTGCTCCTCCCACTTCTCCTCCTAGGTATTCCCTCCACAAGTGGAGGCTGAGCCCCTATGGCATGCCTGGCTCTGTGCTAGGCCATGGGGTTCACAGTTGTAAGGCCCTTGTCCTCCAGAGCAGGGGTTCTCCACCGGTGTCAGCTTTGTCCCCAGGGACATTGAGCAGTGTCTGGAGACATATTTGGTTGTTCAGACCAGGGTGGGAAACACCTCCAGCATCTGGTGGGTAGAGCCCAAGGGTGCTACTAACTGTGCTCTGGTGCACAGGACAGCTGTCTACCCCTTCACAGCAAAGATGATCTGGTCTAAACTATCAGAGCCACTGTTGAGTAACCCTGCAGTAGAGGTGACAGGCATAGGTCCCTTGTCAGTCATTGGTTTCTGTCCAACACCCTGAAGTGTTCCCCTAAGGGATCCTGCTAAGATCATAATTGGATTGGACGCCTGAGTGAGATGAAGGGTTACCTGGTGATACAGAAGTTTTTCTTTTTTCTTTTCCTTTCTTTTTTAAAGACAAGTGCAGGCAGGGATGAAGGCGAGCAGAGGCAGGCAGGCAGGAAGAGAGAGGAGGAAGAAGCACTTTATTTAATGTAACTGTTCATCCTGGTTGGTCTCCTGGCCCCGGGTCTTGAACTGGTGACCTTGGGATCTATGTGGATTTCACCTGGTGCACTAAAACACTAGGCCACTAGAACATGCCTGATAAAACATTTCTTAAAAGCTGCATGCAAAGTCTTATAGGAAAAATAATCAAATGGTTTGTCAGTCATTCTTTATGCCCCTTCCCTTCAACCTTCAGCTTCAGAATTCAGGCGGATAAGCACTTCTCACTTGCTTTTCATCTCTGACAACTTACTTTCTTTAGGCCTACATGCCAGGATGGCAGACTCACTTTTCTGCAGTGGTGAGTGGGGGGTAGATGCGTGGCCCAAGCCTGGACATACTGACCCCTAAGGAAACCTCAGCTGCTTCGGAACTGAAAAAGCACTTATTTTTGATTCTACAGAATCCACTCCTTTGAGCTCACAAGAGTCACTCATTTAGGACATTTTCTCCTAGAGAGCAAGAGAATTAGGTCAGGTATTTCTTAGAAGGTGAGTGGGGGCCAACAAATTTGATATTTTTATATGCAAAGCTGATCTAAAATGAGATTACAGGCAAAGCAACCCCTCCCCTTAGTCTACCCACCAGCCAACATGGTGAAGACAAGGAGACTCAATCATAGACTTGCATACCAGTGTTTCTGGGCTCTACTCCTAAGGCCCCAGTGTCCTAAAGCGACACCAAACCCAGGAGTGATGACTGGCGACTAAGATCCAGGCTTGTGTGCAGTAGCCAAGAGACCCTAGAACAAAGGAAGCGTTACCGCTATCACCTATTTCTTCTCGTCAGCTAATGAAGATCGAGGACCACAGTGGGAATGATAAAGAAATGTATTCTCTGGTTAAAGAAGAAGAGAGGAGCTCCTGCTCAAAACGCCTCTTCAACCCCTTGCCGTGTGGGGACTAGGTTATGTGGTTCTTGCAAAGGAAGGATTGGGAAGGGGTGGAGTTAGATCTCTTTCATCTGCAGACTTCCGGGAGAAGGTTCAGTGTTCCAGGACCAGAGGACCACGCCTTCTCCCAGTTCTAAGCTCGTCTGGATCTGAGCTGTCATGGCACCGAGGTGTGGAGATTTACTGTGTCCTTCTTGACTTTGTCTCCTCTTTGTCTGCATTCTGTTTGTCTGGTTCCCATAGTTCTCCACGAGCACACTGGGAGCTGCCATAGTTTTCTAATCTAAGGTTGTTCCACTGTACTCTGTCATTCACCAGTTAGGCAGCTCTGGGGATTCTTAAAAGTTAGCACATCTGAATCACATGTTAGCTTTGGTTTAACCGTTTTGAGGAAATAGTCAAGCACTAGGTGATAGAGATGGTCCAAATGGGAAGGAGTTTCTGTCTCTGTCACACAGTTGTCCAAAGACAGGAGGAGTCCAGGGCAAATGGACTCCAGGGAAGAGGAAAATCTCGGAACCGATATATGTATTTCTTTTCTTGTCACTCCACTCATTTAGTCACTGGTATGGGGAGTCTCCATTTTGTCTGGACATTGAAATCTACTGGGCACCCTTGAGACATCCCAGTGCCAAGTCCACGCCCAGTTCAATCAGGTCAGACTCTCTGGAGAAGGAGTCTCAGCATCAGATTTATTTTAGAACCTTTCTGAGGTGATTCCACGGTCAAGATGTGAAATGATTGAAGCTGGCTCACCACCTTCCTGTCATGTTCATACCCAGAGAGACAGGGGTGAAAGAGGAAGTGGTGGGAAAGCAGCTTCTCAAGGTCATACCCTGGAAATGGTATGTACAATTCCCCCTCACATCCCATTGGTCCGCACTGGTCACATGGCCACACCTAGCTGCAAAGGAAGCTGGGAAATGTAATCTCTCATTAGGCCAGCCTAGGAAGAGCAGGGTTCTCATACTAGGAAGATGGGAAAATGGATATTGATGGACGCTTAGTCTCTCCCATGTGGTAACTGATACGTAGTCCTAAGAGGGAATAGAAAACCTGATGGAAAGGGGGAGAATGCATCAAGAGATGACAGGAGTGGTTGACTAGTTTTTGTCTGGTCAAATATTTATGTTCTGTTCCATGGTTGGGTGGCTTTTCATTCATTCAGACGGAATAGCTGCTGGGTCCCCAACACCAAGCAAGCTCCGGGGGGAGTAAAGCTAATTCCCTCAAGGAGTCCCATCTGCTATTGCTCCAAAGCAAACCGGGGAAGTTGGGACTGGAGGTCACTGGTGGTGTGGAGTTACCTGAGATACTGGAGTCCTGCCCTGCCTGCTTCCCACTTGGGACAGCTCCCTCACAGGGTTGTTTGGAGATGCATAAAATGAGATGATGCGTCTATAATTTGTTCCTTGTTCAGAATTGTATAAGGCGCAGGGAGAAAACAACTTAATTTTTCTCTCCCAATTCTTCCCTGAAGCTTTTACACTGTGCGATATTTCTTTCCCGAACGAACCCTGGATAAAAGCCCTGAAAGACACCGGTTCCTTTCAGATCATACACCAGCCAAGAGCCAGGAGCGACAAGAGGCACTGAAAGTGCAGCTCTGTAGACACACAGCGGCACGATGAGTCCAACTCAGAATTTCATCCAAGAGGACAGCCCGCCCCGCTTGACCTGCTCCAGGCTGGGATGCCGCGGAGGCAGGCTTTTGCGGAGCAGGGTGTCTACTTTTCTCTCTCCCCAGTCTTGCTTTTCTTTTCTTCGCCCCCTCTATTCCCGGAGGGCTCCGGGCGAGGGAGGACGTTCTTAGTTGACCGGCAGGAAAGTACCTGTAAGGTGTGCGCAGGGGTCCCCTTATGGCTCTGACTTAGGTCGGGGCTCTGACTTAGGTGGGGGCTCTCCCAGATTCTCGGGGCCTCTGTCCTCAGTGGCCTTGGTGGGAAGACCAGGCCTCGCCCAGCCTGCTGCATTAAAGAATCTCGCAAGCTTCAGAGCATCCTCCAGTCCACAGCTGGCTTGTCCCACATCTCCAAGATCCAAGTGGCTGTGGACCAGCTCCCTGCAATGCGCCCCTCCTCCCTGCACCCCTGTCCCGCCGGCTGGCACCTCTGTCCCTTGGCCTCATCTGACCTCGGCTTGCCTGCCGTGCCTTCCCGCTCACCCTGGCTGTGCATGCCTAGCCCTCGGAGTGACCCGCTGGAAACCCCGCTCTCAGCCTCGCAGAGGGCAAGGCGCCCCTTTCCGTGGGGCTGTGTTTGCAGGAAGGCCGTTCCCATCAGCGCCGTGCGAGTCCTGCTCTGCTGCATGGCACGTGGACCCCAGCAACCATTTGACACCTCCTGCTTTACTCTCAGCCTCTGAGGCTGAGCAGAAACCCAGACAGAAGCAGCCCCATGTTAACGTCCCATTACAGTTGTCAGCATTTCCTGAGTGTGCTTACCTTCCTTCTCTTGAAAATCTACAAGCAGAGCAATTTCTGCAGTGGTCCTCAGGGGCTGTCCTCGTGCCTTCTGGGGAGGGGACCTGTGTTGGCCCGTTTGAGGCTGCGAATTCATTAAGCCTGAGAAGGGGACAGGGCAACCCTTGCTGATTTGCTAGGAGAGAAAAGAAGACTGTCTCTTTAGGATTCTCTAGTGGCCACACACTGTAGAGATCCCTGGGTCCCCAGAGCGGGCGCTAGGAAGGTGAGGGCCCAGGGGACCACAAGCTCACCCAAGCTCTGCTCTGCCTGTGCCTCCTCCTTACACTTCACCAGAAGGGGGAGTCCGAGGCTCATGGATCCCCAAAGAGAGGGCCTGGGCTTTCCCGTAGGACTTCAGAGACCAGTTGAAGAAGAGGGTGCCTGGAGAGGAGGAACTGGTGTCCTTAAGCACTTTGTCCCCCTGTCCTCAATCCCAGAACCCCTGGAGCGGGCCTAGGAGGGGGCAGGTAGAGAAGCTGGGCCTCGGTGCTGCCTTGGCTCTGGGGCCTTCTGGTTTGTTCTGGCTGCTGTGCCGTGCTGGGGACCAGGGATCAATGCACTGTCCCTAGTGGTTTCAGGGGAGCGTTGAGACTGCAGAAAGCTCTTACAGAAGGAAAACTCCTGCCCTGGTCCTTTAGGATGCAGTCAATTGAATTCCTCCCTGAGGGCCATGTCTCCCAGTCAAGCTCCAACTCTCCTGGGGTGAAACCTCCATCTGCTACTGCTTGGCCAGCTCCTCTGTGGCACAGGGGAGGCTGGAGGGCTGGGACATCGAAGGGGACTGAGTCGGAGGACATGGGAAATAAATGATAACTGAAAACAAGTTTCAACATCTCTGCCGATGGGTGGGACCCACGTAGGGAGTTGTTAAGATGGGGTGAGGGATGAGCAGGCTTCCAGAGCCGGGGCATCCAAAGGTCCCTGCCAGCAGGAGTGTGTCAGGCACAGCTGGGTTTGGGGTAGGCGCGGGCTGGATCAGCATCAGCCGCGTTTAAGTCAGAGAGGACGTCTGCCACGTGCATACGGGTGGGTGTGCGCGTGTGCACAGCTGTGTGCAGACCAGCCCCCAGACCACATGCAGTAGACCTCATGCTGCAAACAAGGGGTTCCGTGGATGTCATGCGGGGGCACTGTACACGCCCAGCACTGTCGCCCTGACTCCCTGACATCTAGGGAGAGGTGAACATCGCATGTTAGGCGAGAGCACTGGGGTGCAGTGAAGTTCACAGACATCACCAGCGCCATGCTCTGGGCCCCCCAGAGCTGGTCTCTTCTCTGAACCTTCAGAAAGACATCTTTTCCATAGTCTGCCTTCCAGCCAGCATTTGTGGTCCCTGTCCCTGCTCCTCAGTTCAGTTGTCTTGTCCTGAAGTCCTCAATTGTAGGGAGTTAGGGATTCTGACAGCCACAGCCTCATGGTAGTGTGGCGGGGACAATGTCACCACCCTGGTTTTCATATGTCACGGGTAGAAGCACTCCAAAGTAAACACACTTCTCTCTCTCTCTCTCTCTCTCTCTCTCTCTCTCTCTCTCTCTCTCTCTCTCTGTCTCTCTCATATATTTAAATTTTGGAGTTGAAAAATACAATGAATAATCTAACAAATATCCATGTCCATATCATCTCAAATTGTCTCATTCTAAGATTTTTCCCTAATTACTTCTAATGCTTAAAACTAAGGCAAAAAAAAAAAAACTTCCTCTCCTCATCCACTCATCCTATCTTTGATCAGTAAATCTTTCAGTAAATGATCAGTTCACAAATATTTTGGATCTTGCAGGCTACAACCTGTCTTTCTCACATTTTTTTAAAAATACATAATATATCATCTCTGTGATAAAGGGATAATATCTAGAATGCATGAAGAGCTCCTACAAATCAACAAAAAGCCTACGACTGACTGAAATATGGGCAAAGGACTGGCATAGGCATTTCTCCAAGGAAGATATGTAAAGAGACAATCAGGATATGAAGAGGGGCTCAACATTATTCACTGTTCAGTAAGTACAAACCCAAACCATTGTCAGATGACTTTCAAACCCCTTAAGATGGGCACGGCCAGAAAAACCAGAACACAACGCATGTTGGTGAGGATGTAGAGACACTGGAAATCTTATGTTGCTGGGAATGTAAAAGAGTGTCACCATGATGGAAAACAGTATGGTGGTTCCTCAAAGATTAAAAACAGAATTGAAATGTGACCCAGCAATTCAATTTCTTGGTTATTTCTTGTGAAGAATTGAAAGTAAGGACGCGAACGGAGATATTTGCACCTGCATTCATAGCAGCGTAATTCACAATACCTCAAAGCTGGAAACTGTGTCCCTGAATGGATGAATGGATGCATAAAATGTGGCATGTTCATACAACAGAGCATTATTTAGCCTTGAAAAAGGAAGGAAATTCTGCTACATGATACAGCACAAACATTGGAGGCAGCATGCTACTTTAATTAAGCCAAGCACAAAAAGAACAAATTCTGTATGATTCCACTAACATGATGTCCCTAGAGGAGTCAGCGTCATAGAAACAAAAAGTAGAATGTGGTTACCAGGGGCTGAGGAGAGGGGCCATAGGGGTTAGTGTTTCATGGGACAGAGTGTTGTTTTGGGAAGAGGGGACAGTTCTGGGGATGGATGGTAGTAATGGTTGTACCACAGTGTGAATGTACTTAGTACCTCTAAACTGTGTCATTAAGAATGGTTAAAACAGAACGTTTTATGTCATGTCTATTTTACCACAATTAAAAAATATAAAAACCATTCTTACCATGAGGGCTATATAAAAACAGGCAGTTGACTGGATTTAACTCCAGGGCCAAAGTTTACCAACCTTTGTTCCACGATATAGCAATTTTGTTATGGTTTTAAACAGATGAGTCATTAGATTGTTATCAGTATTGTATATTATAATCAATACTATTTAGCTTCAACTATATGTTTAGATAACTCTCTGTGTGTGTCTCTCTCTGTGTCTCTCTCACACATACACAGGCTCTAAGTCGTCAAATTATAGTATCTCTTTCCATTGTAGCTCCAGTTTAATAAGGTCCCCTGGCTCAAGGAAATGCGTCTCCATACTTGGAATTGAAATTGTAAACACCACAATAAGCTGTAGATATAATTTGGAAG
>RJWH01003539.1:25429-148544 GCA_004363575.1 Solenodon paradoxus
CCTTCCTTCCTTCCTTCCTTCCTTCCTTCCTTCCTTCCTTCCTTCCTTCCTTCCTTCCTTCCTTCCTTCCTCCTGTCTATATAATGGAATTTCCTTGGACTCACTGATGTGGTAGGAAGCCTACTTTAAGAAAGTATCTGAATAAACAGCAGCTGCAGAAAAAGAATCTAAACTTTTTCTGTTTTTTTTGCTGAGTTAAGCAAAGCCTCTCAAAAATACAGCCTCCATAAATCCCCTGTCTGAGAGGTTTACAGCCAGAAAGGAGAAAAACCACTTGCACCTGGAAAAGAAATTACATAAACAAAACCTTGTCAAATTTTCTGTACCCTTTTCTTATTTCCTTCCTTCTCTTTAGTTCCCCACCATTTGCTTTCTCTTGATGTTCTAGGCCCCCTTTAAGATGTTATATAAGTAAAATGCAAAATAACAGTATGAGATATTATCTGTATGAAATGAAGTCATAGAATGAAGGCAAAATCCACCTCAAAGGAGTCAGGTATCTTGGGTTCCTCCTGTTCCTGGAGGTCCAGGGAACAAGGAAAGAGTGGAACTTATTTCAGCCAATGGGGCAACATGGCGGCCGATTCCAGGGGGACACCCAACTCCATGTCAATAGGGTTGGACACTGGGCCCAAGTCTTTAGCTTCTGTTTGTGTAGGTTGTTAATTAGATATTAGAAAGTCCTGGATTGCGGAGTTTTCTGCTTCCCTTGCAGAGCCCCCAGCTGTCCTCTTCTCTGTGCATTCTCTCTTTGGATTCAAGGCCAGGGGACTTAGTAGTCACATGACACTCCTGAACTTTTCAACCAAGTGTCTGAACTATCAGAAGGCAGGCCTCTGTCATTGTGTCATGGTTATTGAATGTTCTTTGTATCGCTCCTTACTCTCATCTTCATATTTGACAATGGGAACTTACGAAGGGCAGAAACCACATCTATAATCTCACCTTTGTACAGAGCCCAAGGACATGCCACACTCACTCATTTGGGGGTTTGGGATGTTGAAGATGCTGGATCACCTATTAAGATAAAAAAACATCTCTTGATTATACAGCACATGTGCAGATAATCCTTGAATAAACTGAGGCTAATTCTGAATCAGTGGTCTTTTTAATACTTTACTTGTAGATCTCTCATTGATCCCTTGTGTTCTCGTTGAATCAAGGTGAAAAGTCAATGACTTCACAGCAGTGACTGTTCTAAATCTTTGTTCTTTTTTAAAATCCCTACTGGTGACTTTTGCTGAAACACTAGTCCTACTGGATTAGCGTCAATGAATGGAGCCCTTCTATGCAGAGACGACACACAGACACACGGAAGGAGGTGATCACATGGAGACGGGGTCAGGGACTGGAGTGAGGTGGCTACAAGTTGAAGACCGCCAAGCACAGGCAACACCTTGACTTGGAACTTCTGGCTTCCAGAGCGGAGAACCAATGCATTTCTGTTGTTTTAGCCCCGGTTTGTGGAGCGCATTGTGCTTGTGCCATGGTGTGATGATCTTCCAAGAGGCTGAGGTGGCTCCCAGCTCTTCAGGAGCACAAAGTCATGATGAGCATCCTGGTCCACCCCTCTCCAGGCCCATTAGCAAGCTTGTCCCCAGGACAGAAATGGAAAAGGAATTTCGGGGTTCAAGAGGGTGCGTATTTTAAAGGCCCATCCGCTATGCCCAACTGCCTCTTAAAAAGTCTGTGCTGGGGTGCGCCCCCATGACCTAGATGTCTAGTATACCTAGAGCAATCCCATATACATCCCAAGGCCCCAGGTTCAAGACCCAGGCCCGGAGGAACCACCAGTGTAAACAGCTAAGTAAAAATAAAGTGCTTCTTCCTCCTCTCTCTGCGTTCTGTCACCTCTGGTTGAGCATAGTCTAATAGATCCCAAGGACCTCAGTTTGCAACCTGGGGCCCGGGGCGGAATGACCAAGATGAGCAACAAAGCAGAATAAATAAATAAAAATGCTTCTTCCTCCTCTGCTGCCTGCTTGCCTACCTGCATTCATTTCTATAGGCACCTTTCCTTAAAAAAGAAAGTCTACTCTCACTTAGATTTCTACTGGCTTGCATGAGGATACTCAGGTCCTGACATCCTAGCCAGAACGGATATCCACTCTGTTACTTTGTCCACAGTGGTGCTTACTTAGTGAGAACTTGTGTGCTCTTGCACCATCTAGAGATCAGGGCGGGAGGATGAGTGTGCTGGGGCTCTGGTCCCTGGAGCACACCTACCCCTGGGAGGCTAGGACACTGGGGATGATGACAGAGACCTCCGGGCATGTCCTCTGGGGGCATCCCAGCCTCCCTACTTGGGTGTTTGTTGGCTAACTGGTTCATACCCTCACTGGTGGTCCCAGTGTAAAGCTTAACAGGAAGTAAGGGAATCTTTAGCATGACCTCAGTTACAATAGACTTTGTGTCATTTCAATGTGATTTATCTCCCTAGAGTCGCTGATGTCCTTGGGATTGGGCAGCACATCTGCCATCTTGGTGTGGATGTAAATGACCAGAAGAACCTGGGTCCTGGAGGGGAGAGAGGTGAGGGGCTGTTTTCAGCCCCGGAGGCTCCTGGATCTCCACATCCTCCCCAGCAATGCGTTCTATCTCTGGAGACAGACATGCATCCCTCTCCCGTTTTCTCCTCTCCCTCTGTATCTGGTCTCATGATGTCAGCTACCTGGTCAGACTGTCCTGACAGAAGAAAATGACTCAGGTCCTTCAGGTCAGCCCAGACCTTCTTCGTGGGGAGTCCTACCCTGGAGAGTCTGGCTCCAGGGTTGTTGAAATAGAAGAGGCAGGTTCTGCTGATGATGACTGCTTGAAATTCATGTTGCCATAGCAGCGTGGCATTGGGCCACGGGTGATCGGCTGCACAGGGCTTTGATCTTGGGGAAGGCAGGGTTTCTTTTGCTCTTGAGCTAGTTCTGAGAGGACACTGCCTTGGGGTCAAGCTTTGGCTTTGCTCCTGGGCCTGGAGATTGTCCCAGAAGCAGAAAGTTGGGGGCAGGAAGACAGAGTGAGACTCTCAGAAGTCGGCTAAGCCCCCAGACTGTGCTTCTAGTCAGAGGGAGTTGGCTTGAAACCCTCAGGGCAAGAGATCTTGGGGTCTGAAGAGAGCATTCAGATGGGTTTGTAGTGAGGGAGTACGGATGCGTTGCTGGGCTCTAGAGGAAAGCGCAGAGGGTGTGTGTTTTAGGAGCGGTGCTGAGATAGTGTGGTTTATGAACAGATGTGGCCTCACTCGGGAAGCCTCAGCAACACTCCTCAGTCAAGGATTCATGCTGCACCCATCATGAGGACTTGCTGTGTGGTTGGTGCCGAGGGTGCAAGATTGGCTGGCGTGGCTCCGCCTCAAGGGCTTTCGGACTTGTTTGGCAGTAGTTCTGACATTGACATCATACATGGCAGAAGGTGGTCAATTGCTTGGCGATTTCAGAGTCTCAGAAGGAGGCGGCTCATTGGGGTTTTCATGGCTGAGTTTAGGTGGATGAGTTTAAATGACAGAGAAGGAAAGGAAAGCATTCTAGTTGGAGGGAAAGGGATGGACAACCTGTGGCAAGAAGATAGAGAGGGAGATGTTTTCCTGAATAATGAAGAGTCCGGTTTCTTACAGAGACAGGAGGGGCTTGGTCGTAAACTAGGTGCATCCCAGAGATGAGCTGAGGAGAAGGCACTCCAGTTGGTAGCCAAAGGGGGCGCCCCTGGAGGCTTTGGAGCCTGACAATGGCTGATCAAATCTGCACTTTAGAAAGATGAGCCTGGGGGCAAGGTTTGGGGAGGAACTGAGAAGTGAGACAGTAAGTTTCTGATATTTCCACAGGACAGAAGCAGTCAGGAGACTGTGCTAGAGTGATGGCAGTGGGACCGGGAAGGGAAGAGCAGTCACAGGAGTGGGACAGATTTGGAAGTGACCCGGGGGAAGGGTGAGCATGAGGTTCCAGATCTCCCAGACTGGGAGAGCTGGTGTTTTAGCAATGGTGTTGCCATTTGAGGGGACCTGGAAACCAGGGGCAAGTGGTTGGGAGGATCGTCGTGAGGTTGAATCTGGAAATATTGAAGGGGTCCCTGGGAGGGGACAGCGGTGGAAACGTGGCTCGTGTGGGCCTCCTCACCGACATCATGAGAATATTGAAGGCCTGGGAGCAGCTGGCGGCGTTGACGGACAGCAGAGAGCAGTGCTGAGGACCCGTGAGGTCCAGGAGCGCGAGTCCACGTTGAGGGCGTCCAGCAGGCTGGGAGAGGTGTGACCGCTCCGCCGCAGGAGTCTTCGGGGCACACCCGCAGCCCCACAGCGGCCCTCTGTGCCCAACCCTGTGTCCTCACGTTCATTCTCCCTGCAGGCGGACTGCATAGCTGACCTCCAGAGTCACATGTCTCAGTAGCGTTGAGCCTCTTCTCCCTTTTCCAAGACAGAGTTGAAATTCCCTGGTAATACTCCTGTGTACTATGTAGAAGAGAAAAGTTTTATCCTTAAATAATTCTTTCTTCCGACTTCCTTAATCCCTTCAAGCGCCACGAGAGGCTCACAGCAGCAATGTTATTTTTCTTTCCCTCATGCATACTTCTGATCATTTACGTTCCATTGTATCTCTGTGGTTTCTAAACTTCCCTAAAGACTTTTCAAAAAATATTTCATGCTACCCACATATAGCAAATGAAAAAAGAATTAGGAAAAGTTTGTTTAAACTTCATATGTGTTCCCATCTTGTTAATTAAAAATTATGTGCTTCCCAAGTATTTCTTCTGATATTTTCAGAATGCTACAAGATGCTCATATGGCCAGAAACTGGTGTGACGGAGGGAGGAACCAGAGACAAGTAAGTCAGATGATGAGTACCTTTCTAAATAGGAGATTTTTCTATGACTACAGTGGAAAGCCATCACGAGATTTCCAGTCAAGAAGGACCTGCCATGTATGGTTGGACGATCTCTCTAACCATAAAGTGGAAAAAGGCTTAGCAGAACTCAGGAAGCAGTAATGAGGAGAGAGATAGATAGTTTAAGATGCATAGGTGATAAAATCAACAGGACTTGAGGACCATTTGGTACAAGACATTGTGGGTCAAGGATCAGAAAACAGCGGTAGCATCGGATTCAGGTCTGGTGTGTAACAAATCAACTCCAAATCAACTCCAAAGAGGAGAGAAAGCACTCTAGGACAGAAACATTAAACATTTGAAGAGAGATTTATTAGCCAAAGCATAAATTCATTCAAATATCAGTGCCTAAACACTAATTGAAGAGAACTGTCCTTTCCCTTGAGGAGCTGAGTGTCTTTTTAGGGACACAGACAGGTAGATAAGTAAATAAAATGAATCAATAAAATCTTCTATAATAAGAATAAATGCATAACTCCTTGAGATCTATTTCTCATGAGTTATATTTGCTGCATATAAAACACTTCCTCAACATTTTGATTAAATCTCTCTGCTGTCTCTACACCAATATCATATTTTGGTTATTAAAGTTAATTTTACTCTTGTCTTTACATTTTTACTCTGCTTCCTAACAGTACAATAACAGTGAAGACAGGACTTAGAAAAGAAAGAGAACAAACATTGGCAGGGAATATGCTTATAGATCTAAAAAACTCAAAAGAATCACTTAAATATTCAATAATTTAATAAGATTGAAATAAAGACAATAATTCACAATTCAATATTTTTCTGGAATAACCCAGGTGATCAAGGTTTTTTGGACAGTGTCCAAGAATGGAGACACAGGGAGTAAACCTGAACTCAATTGGAGTTCACACTAGTTCATCTAATCTCAGACGAGACAGACCAACCACACCTGACCTATAGATGACCTGTTTGCAGACCCAGGTACTGTGGTTTTCACAGTTGTTTTTGTGCAGAAAAATCATACATACACATGCATACAAAAGTCAACTAACGCAACTAGCAGCAGTCAGTCAGAAATGATTTCACAGAGTACGTTGCAGTGACAACAGTTTTCCAATTCCAATTTTTGGGAACAATTTCAATAAGAAAGATATTTCCCCTGAACAACAAATACCACTAAACTTCACTGAGATATTTAAAAGAAGACTTGAATAATTGAAAGCAGTTCTATTTCAAAATAGAAATAACTCTATGCATATTCACTCTTCCAAAGTTAATGTTTAATATTTAATGCATCTTAAGCAAGTGCTTTAAATTTTTAGGGTAAATATGTGGGGAATAATTATTAAAACAATTTAAAAAATGGCAGTGAGAAAGGGTTGGCATTTCTTGATAATAAAACAGCTCTATAAAGTTGCAATATTAAAAATGCTGAGGTGCTTATGCAACTGACCTTAAACATGGCCAAAATACACCTCCAGGAATAATTACAGAATTGTTTCAATCTTATTAATCTTTATACAACAATCTTATACAACAAAGGTATTTAGAGAAAACACCAGAAAAGGGTGATGAGTAAAACTACTTAAGACAAATGGTTAGTTACTTGTAAAAAATGTAACTCCCTATCTCACATCATATACTAAATCAAATTCAAGATGGATCATGGCCCAAAACACAGAAGTTAAATCAATAAAGTGACTATAAGATACAAATACAAAGTAATATTTTCATGGCTTTGGCGTAGACAAAGATTTCTTCCAGAGTAGGTAGTAAACATAAGGGATAAAATTTAAAAATTGATACACTGAAACCTGGTAAAATAGAGACTTTATCTCTTCCCAAACATACTAACAGGAAAATAATCAGACAAGCCACAAGTTGGGAGACTATTTGCAATATATTATATCTAAGAAAGGACTTAATACAGGATGCATTATTCACAATTAGAACAACAAATTCCTACAACTCAGTAATAAAAAGACAAATGATCAATTAAATATGAGAAAATAGGTGAACTTGTAAGTTCCGAGAATATTATACTCAAATACTCAAGAAACAAGTTAGATCTGTGGGGAGATGCTGAAAAGAAGATTGGCAACACCACGTGGGCAAAATGCAGAACACTGTCTCTCTGAAATATGCAGATCATAGAAGAGTAGAATGGTCAAAAGATAAACATTTATCTGCCTTACAAAGTCGCATTTTCACTCCTAGGTATTTGTCCTGGAGGAAGGAAAACATATATTCTCAGAAGTCTTGTACAGAATGTTCTTAGCATCTTTATTCCCAATAACTCAAATCTCAAAGCTCCTCTGGTGTCCTGTTGGCAGGAGAAAGGTTAAACTAACTTTGGTCGATTCATTCAACTGAATTCTATTCAGCAATGAAGAGGAATGAACAGCATTTGTGAATCTTCACAGGAATTTATAGCTTTAAAAAACTTCTTGACTTTGAGTGGCTTATGTGTGAGATAAGACAGACATGGTATGATTTCACTCAAATGTGTTATATACGGAAACTAAGCAAACACTTGAACTAAATCAAACCAAAATAGACTTTTAGTCAATAAAATCAAATGAATGATTAAAAGAAGGTAAAGGGGAGAGGGAGTAAACTGGGTTGATGGGATTAACTGTATGGTGAAGGAAAAACTGGAATGGCGGTGGTGAGCTTAATGCTTTCCATACAGATGTGGATTTCCAGTGATATCTTAAGCCTATAACATGTTATGATGCCATGTTCAGTCAATAAAATTAATTTTTTAAAAACAACAGCAAAACTCTTCTTCCCCAATAATGCCACATCTAGAAATTGAATCTAGTTGGAGAAAATTATCTGAAAGACAGTGTCATTTATTAAAGCAAGCAAAACCCAGTACTGTAAGTTTTCCATGAGAACAGGGAGTCATGGTATTCAGCCATGTAGCCATGCAAATGATTTTTTATGACTGGCGTTGCGTGATAGAAGCAAATAAAATATAATGTGATAGAGAAAGGAGTAGAATATAAAGTGGACTATCTACACTATGCTTTTAGCAATAGAAAAATGCCATTAAGAGCTGTATTGTGTGAGGTAGCTCTTTTGGAGGCATCTCTGAAGAGCGTTTATTATTTTTCTCTTTAGAACAGTGGTTCACATTGTCAGTCATGGATTGAATTTGGCCCACAGGCAGAGCTGCCCCGATGGCTTTAAACGAGAACAAGAATCTGTTTCCAATATTTTCAAATAGAGATATTTGACAAATTGGTTCTGATTTCCAGGTCCTCTTGACGATCTGGCAACAATGCTCCCACAAGCAACCCTCTATTTCAGCTGAATCCTGGCTTCCTCCGATAAGAAGTGTGCCTCCAATTAATTTTTTCTTCATAGTGTCTCATTTACATTACCCATCTTGTCCCTGTAGGCATTTCTTGTGAAATCCATGGTCACACATCGAATTTCATTTTAGGGTTTTATCAGTGTACCAGAGAGCTCTTTCTCTTAACCACATCACTTTGGCTCTTTGCCACCAGCTGATGGAATTTGTTCACTGAGCCTTGCAGGAAGTGGCTGAGGAGGTGGTTTCCCATAATCCACAAGACAAATTTTTTCTCTGCACTATGCTTTTTCCAGTCGTGAATTTTTCTTAATCCCATGGTTGCAGTAAATCATATGTCTCATTGTGGCTCTCAGTGCTGGCTTCTGGCAAGATTAGAGCCAAGTCTTCTACAAAGCACATCATGTCAGGGCCGCCCAACTTGCGTGGACGGAGAGAACAAAGAACATACGGAGAGGCATGGAAACGTCAATAACAACATCATAGGCGGGTTTCCTAAAAGCAGACCCTGAGATGAGGGCTCCGGCACAAGAGATTTATTATGAAAGTGTTTCCAAGAAAACCCAAACAGGAGTGAGGAAAACTGGACACAGAGGGGAAAGAAGCCAAGTGAGGATGTGATTTCAGTACAATGGAGGGTAGCTTTAGTTTCCTCTCACAGGAAAACTGTGGAGTCTTAAACTATGACTCATGAAGTTTCCTACTTCACATATAATCTTCCCTGTCACTTCCACCTCTGTATGTGCTTGGGCAAAGGAGCTCCAGGAACTTGAGTGTGGTCCTTCAGAGTCACAGGTGCTGCTGGTTAGAAGCAAAACCACACTGACCCAGTAGAGAAGTTCCAGAAATGATTCCAGGGATCCATCAAGTACCAGAGTATTCAATGCTGGGTGGTTGTTTCTGAGACTATATTATTTTATAACCAGAATAAATTCTAAAATAAAATGCTAAGCCACTCCTTAGCACTATTTTACTCTAGTCACTAGTCTTTCTTCTTTCAATCCTTGCTAAGCATGCCCAAAAGAATATTTAAGATAAGTATAATGTATTTACATATAAAAGCAATACATATTCATTGTAAAAAATTAGAAAACACAGATAATTCAAAAGCAGTAGAGAATAAAATTCTCCTAATCCCACTGCCCAGTGATAACCACTGTGATCACTCTCAAGTGTATTCCCAGGTGTCTGTGTCAAATGAAAATGAAGTAGTACAGTAAATAGCTGCTTCAGACAAGCTTTTCCATTTGAGACTAGCCTGAGAGTTACAGGAAAGTTGCAAAAATAGTCGAGAGTTCCCACGTACCCCTCACCTGGTTTAATAGCTCCCTTATCACTCAACTTGTTTCACATAACGTTTCACTCCAATTCTGCAGGACACTAAATATTTGTCTCAACATCATCTTTAAGAATGAGATTATATTGAATTGTAAGAATAGAGCATAATTTATTTAACAAATCCCATTTTGTTGGCTATTTGGGATAATTCCAAGTTTTCGCTTCTCTAAGTGTCTCTTACCAAAGTTCCCAGAGGTAGAATTTCTTGGTCAGATGAGAGATTTTCTAAGGCTCTTGATACTTATTATCATTTGCCTTCCAGGAGCAAACTCTCAGCAGACTATGTGAGCACCTATTTCACTTCTAGTGGGCGTTACAATTAGAAACCTGAGTTTTCCTTGGTCCCATTGCCTGGACCTTTTTCTGAACTGTGATCATCTCTGGCAGAACCTGTTACCTCCACTCCTTCCAATGCACCCTCCAAGCTGCCCCTAGCATGAGTTTTTAGAAACACAAATCTAAGCATGTGAATCCTTGATTAAATTACTTCTGTGGTTCTACACCGGTGCCCCAATTCTTTGAAATGGAATCCAAGGTCGCCTTACCTTCAAGTTGGTAGGTTTGTTCTTCCTGCATTCTTCTCACGGTCTCCCCTCTATTTAGAGAATACACCACTGCTTATATTCTCTAAACCCATCACGTCACTTCCAGAAATTCTCTCCTGTTTGTCTACCCTCCTACGTGGCAAGCGCTCACCTCCTTTTTCCAAGACTCCTTTCAAGTCATACCTTCTCTATGTACCCTCCTTCCTCTCTCTCCTGTCTTTGGCCTGGCCTCCCTGCTTTTCCTTTGTACCCAATTCCTGAGGTCAACTTAAGCAAAAGGCCAATTTTCATCTTCTACCTTACCAACACTTTATTATATTTCTTACTGCAGTAATTACTCCACAAATTAAAATAACTTCCTATGTATAGGGTCCCCATTCCGTAGACCTATGTCAATACACCCTGCCCTCCACCACATCACCAAGTGTTCTTCCCCACTGTCCAGTGGGCTCCACCACCATTGGCTCCACCCCCAACTCCTATTCCCTATTGGTCACCTCAGTTCTGTTGCAAGTGTCCAAGGGATCCTTACCAACACTTTGAAGATGTACATTAGGTCTCTAAGGTGGATAAATAAGGAGGACAGAGTCTAGTTAGGTGTCTGTAGCAATGAGCAGGTAAGAGGATGGTGTACCAGGAGGGTATGGATGGAAAAGGAGGAATTGATTTTGGAGATAATAAGGAGGTAACACCAAAGAGTTTGGTGACCAAGCTGTGAAGGCGTGAGGGTGAGTGAAAAGGAAGAATATAGGTGTTATTAATCGGTGCTTTCCAGAGAAAGAGAAACAAAACTATAGATAGACACATAGACAGACAGAAATAGACTCACTATTGAAAGATAAATATATTTTAATATTATATGCAATATTTTAAATATATATACATTCATATACACACATATATGTATATGACAGAGAGAGAGAGAAAAAATGAGGTTTTAAGGAATTGGCTCACATGGCAGTGGAAGGTTGGCAAAACCAAAATCTGATGGGAGAGTAGACTGGAGACTCAAGGAGGAGTTGTAGTCTGAATCCAAAGGTTATCTGCTCACAGATTTCTTGCTTGTTTTTGGGAGTCAGTCTTTGCTCTGTGAAGTCCCACCCACATTTGAGAGAGCATTCTGCTTTACTCAAGGTTAATCTCATTCTAAAACATCCTTACAGAAACGGCCAGAATAATATTTGACCAAATATCTGGGCACTGAGGTCCAGTCAAGCTGACAGATAAAAATAACCATCACACTAGGACAGGTCCTGTTTCTGACTTGATTGGTTATGTGTTGTTTTTGTTTGTGCTTGGCTTTGTCTTGCATCTCAAGGTACTGATTCTCTTCAGCACTCAGCATAGTGTTAAACACTTAATAGGTGCTAAAAGTGATCCCCCATGGCTTCAAATTCAACTTACACTTAGTTGCGTGACCATTCTGGGCCTTTGTGGTCTCATGCGTGCTAGCATTTTTGGCATGGAAGGTAAGTGTGGTAAGTTAACACTTGTAGTTGATAAGAATAGCTTAGAAGACTTTAAAGACTGTTTCGGTGTTGTGGGTGGTGCCTCTCCTATTTTCAGCTGCTAGGGCAGGGTTGTTCTAACTCTTTGACTGCCATCCTTGGTAAGAAATACATTTTACATGCTGGAGCTGATGCTGCTGATGTTCCTTCTGCATTCCTGGGGTTGACCCTGAGGATACCTCAGATTAACTCTCTGATAAACTACCCATCTCTCTCTGAAGGTGTCCTCAAGCCATGGGGCTGCTTTAGTTTATGGACAGGCATCCTAGAAATGTCAAGGAGCTACTACCCAGACATGACTTTGACCGATGGAAGACGGGAGTTTGTGGACTCATGGCTCTAGCTTCCTTATCTGTGGTGGGACAATTCTGAGCCCTGTTCCACAGACTTCTCAGAGGTTCCCAGAAGGCCTGAGCGCCAGTAGGCCCTGGTGGTGGCCCAGTCACCAACACAGGCTTCAGTGACTTTCCTCCCTTCTTGTCTCATGTTCCCCCATGACCTCACAGAACTTTCTAGAATCACTCTCTACCACAAGCTAAAGCTGCTGGCCCTCAAATCCTTTTCTTAGGGTCTCTTCGAGGGGAAGGGGTGGTGATGATATGTGGTCACCCAGTCTACTCATATGGAAAACAAGGTGTCTAAAACAATATTTATCCCAGTACATCAAATGCACTCTGATCATTTCTGTTCTTTTATATTCTAGTCTGTTGGGCATGAATTGATTTGATGACTCACTCAAGGGTCCACAGTTTGAAAATCACCCTCCCAGTGGGTGAGCACATTAAGGAACACTGGGTCTTGACTCTAAGGGCAATTTGACAGTCGACCTCTTCCTTGGAAGGCACAGTGAGCAACTGAGGTCAGCTGGCTGGGTTCCTAACAGCCCGGGGAGCCTCCATTTCATCTGATTTCAAATTGATGCTTCTTGTCAAGAGGCCACTTCGCTGGCCTCTGTTGACCATTTTGGCACCAAGCCTAATGGAAACAATGCCCCGTTTTTCTCTGAATAGACCTTCGGGTCACCTCCGAGAAGAGCAGGGCTGGAAACGAGGGTGGGGAGAACAGTTGAGAAGGAGGGGTATATGGGTTTTCAAAGGTCAGCTGGCGTATGATGAGCCAACGCTTGGAGATTTAGGCCAAGTGCCTTTGCTGGCTGGAAAAACAACAGTCAAAGAAAAAAACAAAACCCCCACCCACGCGTGGGGCAGAAGTGGAAGAACACTTTAATTCATACGGAAAAGGGCTTGAATAATTGATGCTGCCGCCATGCCAAAGATAATTTCAGCTCCCGTGCTATCTCACAAAGACATTTAGCATTGATGGAGATCAAAGAATCTAGAACCCCTGCCGTGAGGCTGAAAGGGGAAACTGGAAGCGGCCTTTCTCTGCTCTGATAATGTCGTCTTTATGTAGTTAATAAACTGCACACTTCAGTCAAACTCTATCATTACAGAAGACTTAGGGAGCTAATAATTTAAAAGGGAAGAATCGCCTCTGTTCTTCACTTTGAACTAAACAACATTCTGTTGAATGAGGAGGACATCAAAGTCTTGTCACTATTACCAGTGTGGATTGAGAAGAAGGCCTCACAGAGTGGGTACTTCAGGCATCGAGACAAAAAGAGAGAGAAAAAGAATGAGCAAGATGAAAGATATTGGCTTATCAGCCCAAAGTCAGTACCAGGTGCTTTATTATTATTATTATTATTATTATTATTATTATTATCTTTTTTTTTTAAATTGTGCGAGAATCAGGTGGTTTTTGTCTCAGTGAGTGTCCTCGTGAAACGGATCTTTGGGAAAGGCTCCGACCCTTCATTTCTCACCGCAGCCCCAATCCGAACTTTGCACCAATGTTATAATTTATCTTCAACCTGCTGGTCGCCCTGGGCTCTCTTTTCTGGCTTCCTCTCCATCCTGTGTATGGAGCAGAAAGCTTGCCATCTCCCACTCTCAGGGCTGGATTCTTTGCCTCCACACTTCTGTCTGACCTGCTTGGCCCGACACTGCCCTGGCTGGCTGGGGGCGGCCATCTTGTCCACAGGGGCTGGGAACGAGCAGCCGTTGGGGGCAGAGGTGTCTGAAGGTGAGAAGCCCATTCACCCCCAACTGCCCTGAGCGACATGAAGATCTCCCACGTAACTGCCCTCTCTGCTGCTGGGGCAGCGAGTCTTCAGACGGGTTCCCTAGATGGGGTTCCAAGGTGATGACGCCTTTGCTGGAGGCTCTTAAGAGAAAAGTCTTTGAGGAAGTGAAGGAAGCAGGAGAGAGGGAGACACCAGTAATGATGAGGCTCAGCTGAAGTCAGGTCTGAGCCCATCCTGGAGCCAGAGGGCTGGCCTTCATGTTATTGGTTCAGCCACTGGCTGCGGGCGCCCTGGGGTGCAGACTAACCTGCCAGACACTTCCACCAGCCAAGGGCCATTTTCCAGGTAACAGTGCAGCTCAGAGCCCTTTGAGGTCAACACCCACAACTGCTGGACCAGACATACATGGCCTGGCCAGCCAGCTCTCAGCAGGGAACAATGTGGGGACAAACTGATCATATGTCAGAAGACTCTAGAAAATGGACATATCATTTGGTTCTGCTTCTAGACTTTGTTTTTGCTTTTAGAGGAAGAAAACAGGTGGGTAGGAGGCGAGAAAGAGGTGGAAGAAGCATTTAATCCTCTAATTGTTACTTTTCGTTGTTCCCTCCTGGCCCCCGGGTCTTGAACTCATCCTTGGGCTTTACGTGGACTATGCCGGAGCTGCCGACTTAACACCTGAGCCATGGGGGCATATCTATTTTGAGTTTTTTATCCCAAGGAAAACATACATTTGTAGATGTTGTTATCATCATCATTGTCTTCATCACCTTTTCTTGATGTGTTTTTGCCAAGCACTATATATCTTTATATATATATATATATATATTATGCTGTTCCCTTAATTCATTCGGCAGATCTGTGAGCGAGCAGCTGGAGGGCACCGTGCCCAGGCAGCTTCGTTGCAGTGCTATGTGCAGTAGTGAATCTGGAAATAATGGGTTTCTCCAGTCGCAGGTACAGTAGGCAAATGAATACACCTCCACAGAGTGGCCCGAAGCAGTCACTAAAATGAAGTTATGACCCAGGGTGGGAGCTGGAAGGCAGGGTTGAGCTGGCAAGTGAGGTCACAAAGCTGGGCCACACTGGTGTGTGAGTGTGTGTGCAGACAATATTCTTAAAACTCCATGGAATGATTTTGTCTCTGCGTTTCCTTTTACCCTTTGCTGAACCTCTTCCTTGCTCATGAGCCTCAGAGTTCATATTGGATTCTCCAGTCCCTGATGCCTCAGGGAAGCGATGTGAGCTAGAGAGCAGTGGAGAAGTAGAAATCTGAAGTAGAAAGCTGTGGGAAGGTTGCATCATCAGGGTCTGGGGCTTAAAAAACAGATCTTAGGATGGAAAGAGCTGAAGGCATGGTAGTTAAACTTGCTCCTGTCCCAGAATGAGGTCCTCTGGGCTCGATGGCGATGGAGCATGGAGCTGGCTGGAAAGTGGGGGAAAGGGAGAGAAACAGAGACCTTAGATCCTGAAGGGTCTTTGAGGAAAGATCCTGAACTGGATGGTCCCTGGGCTGAGGCCCCTGGGAGCGGTGCAGAGTGGGGGATTGTCCCAGCGCATCTGGAACCAAGAGGGGGTGAGGCCAGTTCTTGAGGGACCTTAGCCCAGGGAGAGAATGCTGTGTGGAGAGTTGATGGGGCTGGGCAGCCTCTGCGGCCCACCCGGCTTGCTCCCACAATCCGGACACCAGAGAAGAGGTGGGGCTGGCAGATGGGGATGAAAGGTAATGGGCAGCAAACCATTCAGTGGACGGACCAGATCCTCTTGTCCCCACTCCTCTCCGTCATTGTCTCCTCTCCTCCAGGCCCCATGGGAAGCTGGATGCAAGCTCAGGGAAAGGAGGGATTGAACTGACAACATCGAGTTCTGTCTGCAGGAGCATGTGGGTGCATAACAGGAGTCCAGTTGAGCTGGAGGAAATAAAGATTTCCTTCTTGGACATCTGAGCAGTGGACTGGGTTTTATGCCCACTCATCACACGGGAGGAGCAAGAGAATAAACTGCAAAATGAGGATTCAGGGATTATCGCTGAGTGATTTCCAGTTCTTCCTGGGAAATTTCTTATGTTTTTCATGCTTTTGGTAAAAGGACATTGATTGATTTTGAATTAGAAAAAAAAAATGTGGCACCCCCAGGTGGCCTAGCGGATAAGGCCACAGACATAGTCCATGGATAACCCAAGGACCTAGGTTCAAGACCCGGGCCTGGGGCAACAACCAAAATGAATAGTTAAATAAATAAATGTTTCTTCCTCCTCTCTCTGCTTGCCCACCTGCCTCTGCTCACCTTCATCCTGCCTGTCTTACCTTAAAAAGAAACAAGAACAGTAATAATAGCTTATATTTACTAAGAATGCTTAATAAGTGAAGCCCACGGCTGCCCACTTTGTATTGTCCCATTCATTCTTCACAATTGCCCTGTGGGGTCTCGACATCACGGTCACATTCTACAGATGAAAAATTTGAAGCACAGAGCAATGAAGCCATTGACCTAAAGTGGCAGAAACATGTTAATAACACAGGTCGGGCTGACTCCCTGGCCTGTGTTTTTTCTACCTCACCTCATTGTCTATCGGGGAAAGTTTTTCTGGGAAACATTAAAGTAGCCGAAGCATCTGGGATGGGGCTAGGGATTCCAGGCGAGAGCAGGTGCTGAGCTGAGCAGACCTTGCTCAGAGGGGTCCAGGCAAAGGGCTGGCCAGCGTGGGATCCAAGGACACAGCTGCTGTGCAGCGTGAGATGGAAGCTTGCCCCGATGATTATTCTGATGCAACAATGAAAGGATCACTTTTGAAAGAATTGAGCTGTATTAAAAGACAAAGACACATCAATATGGATCTACTCAGTGTCATTTCTGAACTAGGAAGGATGTTTTTTAAAGGCACATGTTCACTGAAGTTTGACCTAAGCAGAGAAGCTCACAGTGGGAATTAGGGTACCATTTGATGCATTTTCAGAGTGAGCACGCCCATGTAACCACCTCCCAGAGCAAGAAACAGGCCTTTCTAGAAACCCAGACACCCCCTGGTGTCCTGTTCCAGTGATGTCTCCCTAAATAAAGTCACAGCCACCCTGACTTCTAACACCTTACATTCGTTTTGCCTGGTTTTGTACTTCAGGTGGATGGAACTCTCTGATTATGGGAATGGATCAGAGTGTGGTTCCCGACTGGCCTATGATGTTTGTTCTTGGTTCATGCCCATTGACATACAGTAGTCCATACATTCATAGTGTGTGCTTATATATAGTAGAATTTATCTATTCTCTTGCTTATGGACTTTGATTATTTCTTTTTTATTTCCATAGTGCTAGGGGAACATATGTGTGAAATTCTTTGAGGGTGTGTCTCGAGTGGACTTGCTCAGTTACACAGTCTGTGTATGTTATGCTTTGATAGGTATCATCAAATGGTTCTGCCAGGAGGTAGCACCAAGTTACTGCTCCTTTCAGATGTAAGACTACCCAGTTGATTTCTTTGCCAATATGGGTGTTTTCTGTTTTGGTGGTTGTGTGGTGGTATGCAATTCCCTTAAGATGAAATTGAGTTCCTGAATACCTTTTCATGTGTTTACTGGCATTTGGATATCCTATTTTAAATAATATTTCCTAGAGGCGCACCCTGGTGGCCTAGTGGTCTAGCTCAGTAGAGGCATAGTTCACATGTGTCCTAAGGTTCCCGGTACCTAGGGCCTGGGGAACAATCAAGATGAACAACTAAAATAAAGTACTCCTTGCTCCTCTGTCTTCCTGCCTGTCTACTCACCTTCATCCCTGCCTCTACCATTCTTTTAAAAAAATTTCCTGTACTCTTTTGTATGTGGTAAAATTCTGATTCTGTTGGTTGAGTCGGACGCTGTTCTGTGTGATCTGACTTGATGTTTCCTAACTCAACAATATATATACCCAGCAGTCTTTTCACTGATGCCTATATCAATCATTCTTTTAAGTTAAAACACTGGCTATCTACCTTAAAACTGCACTTGTTAAAGGAAGTAAGGTGTGACAGATAATAGTCTTTTAAATTGCCTGAAACAGGGGTACATTCAGATTACCATGGTTAATGGGGTTTGGGCTGATGATAAGGGTGCACAGGGAATTTAGAAATACTTAGCAGATACAGAGTCATGCCCCACAAATAATGAGAATATCTTATTCTTCAACAGAAGTGATGGTATTCTGATAGTAGGGTATTTTAATATGATATTCAATAGTTAGAGCATTTCAATAACAACTCCAGGCATCCAGTTGAGTGACTTGGTCATATTATTTCGCTCTGAGCAGAAGGCATCAGTTATCGTCTACTTGATTAACAGACTTCTGGTATTACTAGCAAAGTAGCACTGGACTGTCTTGCTTTCCACTTTCCCTGTTCTGCCATATGAAGGTTACTGCAGTCTCAGAGCATCTATTGTGTGTGATGTCATCTCTCCATGTATCTTTCAATGGTTTCCACCCCTCTGTCAGTCACATCCCTCTCTCTTTTTCTGTGAGCCTTTCTTTTCAGTGAGATAATATTTGGGATGTCTACAGTAGGGCACACTTGATGAGTAGAGCTCATCACTTCAAGAGCCACTGACCAGCCAAGACAGCTGCTCACATTGGTTAGCACAAAATCCAGCAACGCACATGCAGGGACCATTTCTGGCCACTTTGTCTGCAAGAGGTTGGTGAGCATGGCAAAAACCCAGAGGCTCACGATGCGTCTCCAGGAGGTCAAGTCATCATTAGGCATCAATACTTCAGATCCAATTAGATCAGCTGGAGAAAGACATGATATAAATCATTTTTGTGACTGAGAGAAATAATTGCAGACTGGGAGACATTATGAGACATTTATCTTATGTTCTCATAACAACTACGAAAGGGAAATCATCAGTTATTTTCATTTTAAAGAGGGAGAGGTTGAATGCTAGAACTTTTGTGGCTCCTATAATTTATACCTTGTAAATGGTAGAGCTGGGATTTGAACTCATCTTTGTCATATTTATCCATTAATTTCAGACATATTTATTGAATATTTATAGTGACTCGGGCACCATTCTAGGCTAGATAGATCTGTGAACAAAGTTAACTTACTGACTTTGAAGAACTCAATGCTGGTGAAGAGGCCGACAAGCTCAGACAAGAAGCTTTGCTGGTCAGGACTCCTGGTTGCATGTGACAGACTCCATCTCAAACCAGTTTAAACAGAAGTGAAGACTACTGAGCAGGTAATAGAGTAGTTCTGAGGGCCTCAGAGTCAGAGACCCAAGGACTTTGCTCACAGACTCTCATTTGCCTTCCATCTCTGCTTTTCTCTGGGGTGGGGCAGTTCCTTTCTCTCAGGCAAAGAACATGGCTACCAGTAGCTCTGAAATCCCTTTCCTTCCCATGGGTGGGGCTTTATGATTAGACCATTCCATCAAACATGTCTACCCCACCAACCAGGGAAGAATAAAACTACAGCTACCCAAGTACCATGCAGAGGTTCCCTGGCAGCAAGAGTAAGTAAGAAAACTGGATTCATAAGGAATTTGTGGGAAAGGAGGAGTATGGGAGGAGGCAATATTCACTGAGCTTCTTCAAAGTCATCAGCCTCTGGATGTGGTACTGTGAACAGAAGAATAAACATGATATTGTTCTTCTTGAAAACTCAATAAAGCAAGGAACATATACATACATGCATACATATATACACGATACGTATGACTATAATTAAAATCATATGTGATAATAGACCAAAAAAAGCCTATTCGGGCCACATTCTCAGGACTCATGGGTTGGTTCCTCCGAATCCCTTGGGATAAATCATGATGGGACTAAACTAAATATAATTACCACGTCTAGGGATTGATTTAGGGGTGAACCAATGAGGCACTAGGAGAAATCTCCTGGGGAGAGAACTGGCACCTTCTGCCTGATTTGAAGATGCTTGTGTAGAGATATGACATTTGGCGAGGAGATAGCTACACTGGGTGAAGATCAAGGACAAAGAACAAAATGCTGAGTTTTGCAATATGGAGAGAAAGAAAGAACAGATTCATCAAAGACCTTATTGAACGTCTGTGTTAATCCCCAGAATCACCTGTGCGTGACTTCTTATTAGGTGAAATATGCAGGTGAGACCCCACCCTACAACTGGGGTGAGGGCACACTGCCATGGGAATGTATGGGCAGGAGCATGGAGGAGGCAGGTGGATGTTGAAGATAGAAAAGATCATGAGAGGTATCTTTAGGAGACAATTTGAGGCAAATCATACAGGATAGATGTATTAGATAAGGAATTCAACTCAGAGGAAATGACTTGAGCCGAGTCATGAATGCATTTGGGTAGCAGGTTGGAAACCTTAGGAAAGCGGAACCCAGGGTTTCCTGGGAACAGAACGGAGCCTGGATTGGGGTCAGACTAGGTAAAGATCTACATGCATGGCAGAATTATTTTTCAGGTTTCCATGCATAAGAGATTGAGTAAGAATGAGGTTGGTACTCAGAAAGCCAAAACTGAGCGATGAAGAAAAAGGTTTCGGATTACATCTTCAGCTATATGTGGCGGCAAGTCCACTTCTGGAGTTTTGTTTTTGTAATACCAGTACATCCCCTGCACACATATTAGCATGGAAAAATTGAATCAAAAGTTGGTAATTTTCTCCTTGGAAAAAAGATTCATGTTTTCAAATACATCAAATCACTAGGAAAAATAGCTCCTCCTTCTCTAGAATGGACAAATTAGAGGCCGATTGAAATAAATAAAATGTCTCCAAAGTCTGGAGTTTTCCATCCCAGACATGAGAAAATTGGACGAGAATATTCTGAGTTGTCGATTCTGGAATGTTTGAATCATTCGGTAATAGATCTTGAAGGAAAGAAATGAGCCCATGGTAAGTGAGACTTTGATGATTGAGGAAAGCTGGGACATCTTGGGTTCGTTCTGCTGCTTCTCATGCCGGCATCAGTCACTTTTATTGTGACATTGAACCTGGGGCAAAATAGAAAATATTTGTTAGTCTTACAGTGTTTCCATCCACCCACCCATCCATCTACCCATCCATCCATCCATCCATCCATCCATTCCTCCCTCCACCCACCCATCCACCCATCCATCCATCCATCCATCCATCCATCCTTTCCTCCCTCCACCCATCCATCCATCCACCCATCCATCCATCCATCTTTTCATCCATTCATCTCTATATGTTTCCATTAATTAAACAAATATTTGTTGTATTTAAATAATTGGCACAAGACCTGATAGATGTGGGGGTGTGGTCTCGAGGCACTGGGTCAAGATCAAAATAGCCAGACACTTTCATGTCTGGGGTCCATGGCTCAGCCATATGCCTTCTTTTTTTATCAGCACGATAAATGAGAAAAATCAAACTTAGGTACTTGCACATGTTCCTTCAAGGTCTATTACTGAAAGATGCAAATAGATAACTCAGAGCATTACTTGGCCCAAATGTTCACATGTCTGGGGAACTTGAGGGATTTGTGCAAAGACTTCACTTCCACTTTCCTCCCCCATGTCTTTGTCACTTGATGTTGCTGTGATGGCTGGTGGGAAGGAGAAAAGGACTGTGGGCAGATCACACAGGTAACTAGACAGTAGGTTCTGTTAAAAACCAGAGGCAGCTGGTGTGGTGGCGGGTCCCCTCGGTGGGGACCCTGCACAGGCACAGAAAATGGAAGAGAGAGCTGGGAGCCACAGGGATACTGCCCCTGTGGCTCCCCAACAATCAAGACCTCTGCCTATACTGACAAAGGGAACAGGCCCAGCTGCCTTGCAGGATGTGATGGCCAAGCCATGGCCCCAGAGCCAGTGAGGTGGCAAGCTGCTCTGCCCTGACTCCTCTACTCCAAAAAGGAAATCACAGGCATGTTCCTACTTTGCTCGGGACCAGGGATTATGGAGCTTAAAGTCTCTCCTCCAAGCCATGTTCAAGTTTTTGACTTAAAAGGGAAATGTTTCATTTTAGGCCAAATGCATCCCCCTCTCTCCCCCTTCCTGGAACAAGAACAAAGCCATTCAAATCAGAAAACAGGGAACTCCATGTGCGCTGTCCACGGGGACCCAGCTCCCAACTGGATTCCACGGAATTTGATTGAAGTACAACGGAGTCCTCCGCGTTTGTTCAAATGTCATTTAAATAGAAACGTTTCACATCTCAGCCGAGGAAGTGCCCGGGGGGTGGTGTGGCATGGAGACAAGCCCTTGTGCTCTGTGGGCTGCTGGGACCCAAGAGCCCGGGGTTGGACCCAGGCCAGGCTGACCAGCCGCTGACTCCCTCGGGGGAAGCAGGAGTAGTGGGAGAGGAGAGGAGGGGGCTGAGGGCGGAAGGAAGGGGCGCAGGGGACTCTCTGGGCACTTGTTACCCAGAGATACAAGATACCAATGAGACACAAGATGCCTGCCTCTTGGCATCTGCTTTTTGCCAAAGTTAAAGCTTGGAAGTATTCATAAGCAGGATAGTGGCGAGATTTCAAGATCTGGCCGGACACCTCCGCTGGTCTCCTCACGGTTCCCACGCACCATGCAGGGACTGTTTGTAATCGACGGTTTGGGAAACGTTAGGAGGAAAATTCTGGTTTGCCAAAGCACTTGGCTAGGATTTGGTTTAGGCTGAGGGTGAAGGATGTGGTGTCCCCACGGGTCATGGAGGCCACCAGGACAGGGGTTGGGTGCTGTTGGTGCCCAGCCCTGGGAGTCTGCCCGCCAAGCCATGGTGGACCCTGGGGGTGGCCACCAAGCAGGAGTCTGCGTTCCCGATCCTCTTCTCAACTGTAATGGCTATTCTCTGAACTGTTTTCTCTTTGGTTGGTGTGGAGAACATTTTGCAGCAAGAAGAACACCATTTGAGAACTGCCGGAGGTCGACTTTTTTTCACATTTTTTATTGTAGTAATTATTCTACACATTAAAATAACTTCCTATGTATAGGTTCCCCATTTCTTAGATATATTTCAACATACCCTGCCCTCCACCAAATCACCAAGTGTTCTTCCCCATTGTCCAGTGGGCACCACCACCATTTGCCCCACCCGCCCCATTCCCTTTTGGTCACCTCAGTTCTGCTGCAGATGTTTCAGGGTTGGTTATGTTTCGACTGTTCCTTTGTTTTGTCTCTTCACATTCCACCTGTGAGCGAGGTCATCTGGTATCTATCGGAGATAGACATTTTGAAGGTTGCTTGGTTCTGGCATCCTCTGAGGTCAAAACTGGGAAGAGATTAGAGAGGGCTAATTTCCTCATCCTTGAGGAGCAATTAGCCTGGGAAGTCTTCACTTCCTTTCCAAGACCATAGTCTTACCTGTCTGCTGGAAGAGTCATCCTGGTGGAATATAAACAATGTCTTCAGCATATTTGATTCATGTCAAGTCATCCTGACATGGTTGTGTCTGATACTTCTGTTTGTCCTTCAGCCTTTGCTCATGGGAAGGCAATAAAGCAATGGTTCCCACAATTCCAGAATGTGGACACCTTTTAAATATCAAAAAGTCCTCTTGGGTCCCTCACGTCGTAGCAGTTGGATTTTCCTTATCTGTGAACAGAAAACATGTGTAATGAAAGAAAGCCGCTCTGAGTAATATTACTACAGCTATTTGCATTTCAAAAATCATTGCGTAGCTAAGTGTAAGGCATTTTGTATTCATTCGAAAACTAATGTTTCAGAGGAAGATACTTTGAGAGTCTTTACAGTGGCTTCAGAGTTCAGAAGGAAGGCACATAAGTGGAATCTTGGCCTCCAGACCCCTATTCTGTACATTCCCCATCACCCCATGTTTTCCGAGTGAACCTGAAACACAGCCTCAGAATTTCTCTCAAAACAGTAGTCTGAGAGATCATTACCAGTCCACGTGAGTTGGTGCCTACACTCACTTCCTTTCTCTGATACAGACTGCAAGTTTTTCGATGACAGGGGTCAGAGGGCCTGGTTAATCACGTTGGTCAGTGATCTCTGCAGATAGATTCATGAAACCCTGGGAATGCTCAGTGTTGGTGATCCTCCCCACCCCCCTGAACTGGAATTCTTAATCTAAAGGTATCTGGGAAGAGTAATTCAAGAATCACAGAAGTGATTCCCCAGCTCTTAGAGACATTTATTCTCTTATCTCAGAGAACCTCATAAGGCAGCGGGGTGTATTCAACCAGGGCATATCCCATTTTATCACTGTTCAGCCAAGTAGCTCTGGGGTGTCCCTTCCAATGAGGAGCACCAGTGGAGGTGGCTCATGCACTGAGAAGGACTCCAGATAAGAAGGAGCTGCTTACTGTAACTCAGCCAATGACTGAAGTCATAGATCTTCAGGTTGAAAGAGATCAAGAATCACTTCCGTTGATAGATGAGAAAACTGAGGCCCGCATCAATGAGAGTTTGCATATAATGACCAGTTGCCTTCATTCATTCATAATGATCTAATTTGGCACTGATTTCTATAACCTTGGTCAAATTTCATTGACTTTGGCTAAGAATCACAGAGGATAGATGATTTAATGTCATCATGGTGTCCTAAACCCCAGATCAAACTGATGGCTCTTCTTGGCACTCTTGATGTTAGACTAAATTTGATGAGAAGCCATTCATTTCTTGCAAGTAGTCATTGATATAATGAATAGGCAAGTGTGAAATGTTCCACCACTGGGGGATGTGGGCAGAAACCCAATATCATTCAGTGGTCATCGTAGAGTCACAGCCATGTCACAGAGCTAGCCTGTGTAAGACAGACATGGTCCTGTTTCCATGATCTGTGTTCTAAGACAGTTTCCTTGCCTGCCCATAGCGTTTCTTCCCTTCCCATTTCGGAGATGAACGGCCATGGGATCAAAACCCCAGGTGGCCTTTGTCAGGACTTGACAAGTTGACCCTAAAATTCATATCTAAATGCAAGGGACCCAAGAGGGTCAAAACAATGTTGAAAAAGAACAAAGGTGGAGGCCTCCACTTTCTTTGGAGAAGTCACATGCTACAAAGCTCTAATAGTCAAGACAATGGGGTCCCAGCACAGGGTTAGACCAATGGATCAATGGATTGGGGTTGAGAGTTCAGAATAAACCCAGATACTTAGGGCCAATTGACTTTAGATCAATGTGCCAAAGCAATTCAATGGGGAGAATAATCCTTTCAACAAATGGTTGGGACAAGTGGATATCCACATGTAAAAGAGTGAAATTGAACTTCTCTCTAACATCAGATAAAAACATTCCTTGGCATGGTCAAAGATCTACATATAAGAGTTGGACAATTTAGACATTTTAGAAGAAGACATGGGGTAAATCTTCATGACCATGGATTAGACAGTGATTTCTTAGCTGTGACATCAAAGGTATAAGCAATCTCTTAAAACTGATAAATTAGACTTCATCAAAAGTAAATGCTTCAAGGAACACTATAAAGAAAGTAAAAAAGACAACCTACCTGATGGGAGAAGATATTTTTCCCATCCTATATCATATAGGAGCTTTGTCTCCAGAGTTCTCACAACTCAAAAATAAAAGGACAAATAATCCAGCTACAAAAATGGATCAAGAATTTGAACAGACATTTCTCCAAAGAAAATACACAAATGGTCAAAAGTACATTCTGTTCAACATCACTAGTCAGTAGAGAAAGGTGAGTGAAAATCGAGTTACTACTTCACCTCCACCGAGATGTCTGTAATAAAAAAGACAGAAAATAACAAATGCTGGCAGAAATGTGGAGGCATTGGAAGTGCTGCACAGCACTGATGGGAATGTAAAACAGTACAGCTATGTTGGAAAGCAGTTTGGTAGTTCTTTAAAAAGTTAAACATCGAATTATCTGAAAAATCATTCATTCCACTCTCAAACAAATGTCTACCCCCAAAGATGTAGGTATCAATGTTAATAGCAAGTTATTCCTCATGGTCAAAAAGTGAAAACAAGCTGTGTCCGTTCACTGAGGAGTGGACACAAAAATTCCTGCAGCGAGCCATTTTATGCCATGAAAAGGAATGAAGTACTGATGCATCCTATAACATAGAATGAACCTTGAAAACACTGTGCTAAGTGGGAAGCCAGACATAAGCAGCCACCTGCTATATAACTCCATCTGTATAAATGTCCAACCAGGCAAATTCACAGAGACAGAAAGTAGATCCAGCGTTTCTATGGGCCAACTGTTGGGGATAGGTGGAGAGTGGACTTCCCAGAGGGGTGATACAACTATCATGGAATTAAATAGTGGTCATTGCCGAATAGTGGCACAGCTTTGTGAGCATACTGAAAACTATAGACTTGTATACTTGTAATGGGTGGATTTTTATGGTATGTGCATTCTATTTTGATTGTTTATTTATTTTGTTAAAGGAAAAGGGCAGGCAGCAATGAAGGCGAGGAGGCAGGAGGGAAGAGAGAGGAGGAGGAAACATGTTTATTTTATTTTTATTTAGTTGTTCACACTGGTTGTTTCCCCCTGAGCCGGGCACTCAAACCCAGGGGTACAGAGCTTGCTCCTTTGGAGGCAATTGACCGCACCGCTGCTCCACCAGGGGGCGGCCTATCTTGTTTTTTTGTTTTTGTTTTTAAGGCCATGAGAATGGATTTTTTGGATCAAGAGCGAGGAAGGTAAAGTGAGAGCTTAAGGGGCTCTTCCTCTTGGCCACACTGCGGGGTTTTCCTTGATCATCAGATGTAAATGGGGCATGCAAGAGGCCACTGGTCCATAGTGACAGTGGTCTGAACTTGGTGACCGGGGCGTGCAGGACTCATTTCTTCCACATCGGAGTGGCTTTCCCCTGGTATTAGACATGTTGATGGGAAGACTCAGTGTCAAGTTCCAGCAACCTGGTGCTCCCCAGTTGATGTCGATGCCTTGCTTCTCCCTTCTTGTCTTCCCTGGGTGGCGAGAGATCAGGAGTTACGCATGAGAGGGCATGAGTAGGCCGGGCTGTCTGACCAGGACACTGGCGCCTACTCCACGCCCTTACTCAAGAGTTCACGGGAAGGGAATCTGATGACAAAACCAATCCCCATGTGTCTAGGTTTTGTGAGAGGATAACTTCCCGTGAGTCCTACCAGAATTCAGCTGGCCCATAACCCTCAGGGCCGGAAGCAAACCTGTATAAATAGGTAAATGCAATGCATTTCCAGGAACCTCAGCCTCCATTCCTTCCTCTGATGCCCCAAGGAGTCTTCCAGGTTCCTAGGTAGCTGCACTATCATACTGCCATGATGCCACCAGACTTTCCTCAGTCCCTGACACCCTCTCCTTCATTTGAGAGGGAGGGGGCAGGGCGTGGTGAGCCCTCTGCAGAGGAGCAAACTGAGTCAGATGGTTCCTTCCAGAAGCCAGTGCCCCGTCTTCGTCTCCCTCCACACACTCTGACCCGAAAGCTGGTTTTCATTCTCCTTCTCTCTCAAGCTGCAAAGAGTTTCTCCTCCTAACACTTGTCAAAAATTAAAGAGAGACCTGCTTTCAAATGTTCTGTCTGTGCTTGCTGGCCAGGAAAGCAAGTCTGTCTCCAAAGAATTTGCATTTACAATTCCAAGTATGCAGTTGTGTGAAGATGAAAGAATGCCTCTTAGCTTTCACGCTGGCTTTGCTGTGACCTCTAGGTTTTCCTATTTTCAACAAAGTGTCATTTGACGATTCGGCCAAGTTTGGCAAGAGGAGGCCAGGGAATGTCCTTTCCTACCTGAGCTAGCTGTGCTGAGAGGTGGCCGAGAAGCCTTAGCCTAGAGCCATCCACCTGATTCTACCTTTTGCTCTTCCCCTTTATTTAATTTTTAAAATCCCCACAGAAACACTATTGCTTCGTTTCTAGGTCTTCACTTGGGTTTTGCTTAAGAGGGTCAGCACGAGCTTTCGGAAGACAGCCGAGCTGTCTGCATTTGCTCTCAGCACTTCAGGCCGGGTGCTCCCTGAGCCTCACCTCTCCCACCAGACAGCACCCCGCAGGCCCCGCGCCCCTGCCCCAACAGGAAGGGAGCCCCAGCTCTGGATCTGCTCCCACGACCTCTGCAAGAAGTCAGTGACTGGTTTTCTAGGGCGGCTGCGCACAGTGGAGAGCCAGTCTCATGGGGATCCAGAAGCCGGCCCGTCACCCCTGCACGCAGGGCCTCTGAGGCTGCTGTGACAGGCGCAGTCCCCAGGGAGGCCAGGAGGAGGGTGTCTTGTGCTTCTGAAGCCCTGGCAGGGGCTACTGTATGGCTTGCTCTTCCTTCTCCCCTCCGAGCTGCATCTGGATGACAGTGTCGCGGCCACTCCTCCCTCCATGGGTGGGTCAACTTGTCACGAGAATCAGTGCTGCCCCAGGCGCCTCACCCAGCTACATCTCCCTTAGAAGTTGGCTCAACGGTGGGCTTTCTCGAGACAGCTTCATTCAACACCCTGGCGGGCCTGTGGCACAGGATGGGGCAGGTTTACACAGATGCTGGCCTCCCGGACAGGTCTCTGATAAGCGCTCTCAGACCACCCTCACGGCGAAGCTCCCACCCTGGGGTTGGAGAAGGAGTGGGGGTCTTTGGAGCCGCTGTCAGCGGGCACCCCACTCCCTGCCGGGTGCCCACGGGCTGGCTGGTGACGGGGACCGGGTCCCAGGGTCTGGTGTAGGTGCTTTGTCACAGGTGTTCCTCGGGGCACTAGTGTGCCCGTCTGCCCTTCAGGAAGCAGGCTCGGCTCCATGCCGCGCTTTGCCAAAGGTCACGAAACCAGTGGGTGGCAGAGCTGTGACCTGTAGGAAAGCCCTCTGAGCTCCAAGCCCAGGCTGGTGACACGGCCACACCTGTTAAAACAGACATGGGCCCTTGGAGGGTGAGGAGACAGCCAACCATCTTGCGTGCTGTAAACGTGGGCAGCCTTTCCACCCCGTGTCCTTAGCTTGTTTGCTTGTCCCCAGATGTCTCTCCGGAGTGACTGAAGGGAAAGCCGGGCCTGGGTGTGTTCTGTCCCTCCTGTGGCATCTCCCCCCAGTGCCCAGGGCCCAGCAGCGGGTCAGCCCAGCCCGCTCCCAGGACTGTGGAGGGCCGTCCTAGCCCAGCATGACCTCGGACCTTTGTGGCCTCTGCTGAGAACAGGTGGGGCTCACCTGCTGCAGAGAAGTGGACGGGTGATTGCTGCAGAGGCTGTCCTGGGCGATGGTCCCAAGTGTCCTTGACCACAGATGACAGGGAAACTGTCTGGAAATCCTTTAAGGTTCCTATTTTATCTAAAAAGTTCGTAGAAGATTACATGTTATGCAGTACAGCTCTGTTTCTTTTAAAAAATGATAGCAAACACCATATTCACGACAGCTAAGAACGGGAAACTACCTGAGAGCCCAACATCAGATGAATGGATGAAGAAGACATGGTTCATATGCACAATGGACACTACACAGCCCTTGGAAGAGATGAAACCCTGTCATGTGAATCAACATGGATGGATCTAGAGGGGACGATGCTAAGTGAAACAAGTCAAAAGAAGAAAGACACCAGATGACCTCACTCAGAGGTGGAAGGTGAAGAGACAAAGCAAAGGAACAGAAGAAACAAAACCACCCCTTGGGCTCTGGCAACAGAACTGAGGTGACCATTAGGGAAGCGGGGCGGGGACAGGCGGTAGCCGAGCCCCCTGGATGACGGTGTGAGGACTGGGTGACTTGGGGGAGGGCAGGGTGTGCAGATGTGTATCTGAGGAACGGGGAAACTGCACATAGGGGGAACCTACACATATGAGTTTACTTTAATGCGTAGAATAAATTACTACAATGAAGAATGATAGCAAACAATTATGTTAGACATAAGGCAATGTTGCTCCAATAAAATTTTAAAAATGTAGTAAAATGCACATAGCATGAAAAGGACAGCCATAGCCATGTTTAAAGTGGATTGTTCAGAGGTCAGTAGTGCATTCACCATCACCATCATCCACCTCCAGAATTTTCTTTTAAAGGGAAAGGTGCTGGCATTAATGAAGGTGAGTAGGCAGGCAGGCAGGTGGAGGAGGAAGCATTTTTATTTATTTTATTTCGTTGCTTATCTTGGTTGTTTCCCTTGCCTCTGGGACATCAACCCGGGTCATTGGGATATACTTAGAGTGCACTTTTGGCCAAAGGTGGTGAGAGCTGACTGCTACTCCACCAAGGTGCTGCTCCACCAAGGTGCTGCTCCACAGGGCCCTAAGTCTCCTTATACAATAATTCTCCACTCCCTCCTCCCAGCCCCTGACAAACAGCGTCCTACTTTCCATTGCTATGAGTTTGATGACTAAGTACTTGATAGAAATGTATGCAGAGCATGTGTTTTACTGTGACTGCCTTTTTCACTTAGCATAATGCTCTCAAGTTCCTCCATGTTGTAGCGTCAGCATTTCCTTCATTGATAAGGCTGAGTAACACTCCTCTGTGTGTGGGTGTGTGTACACCACATTTTTGTTTATCCACTTATCTATTTCTAATTCTCTTAAATAAAATGTCTTCTATTACTTACCGGTTGAAGGGATGATTCAGACTCACCGTCATCAGGCCTGACATAGAGGGCTTGACAAACTTGCCCTAAAGGACCAGCTGGTAAATGCATTAGGCTTTACAATTATGTGACTAGAGCACTCTGCCCGGTATGTGGCCATTTACCCAGACATAAATGGATGGGGTGTTTGTGTTCTAATAAAACTTTATTGACAAAAACGGTCCGTGGTTTGCATTTGGCCTGCAGTCAGTGATTCACAGCCTCCTGGCCTGGGGGTCATTTGGTGCATCAGTAAGAGCACAGGTCTGGGTGTGAGGAGGATGGTGTGCTTCACACAAACGTTGTTTTTCCTCCCCAGGCTCACACGTGCAGAGGGTTAAACCCCAGCTGCCAAGCTCGGGCAGAAGGCCCCTCCACCCTGCGCTTCAGGCCCTGGGGCTGAGTCGGGCCCCTGCGGCCAAACTCCTCCCAGCATGACCGGATCTCTCTCCAGTGGCCCAGCCCTGCCCAGCCCCACCACTCCAAACTGGCCAACTGTGTCTGTGAATGACACTTGTGTGGAAGATTCCCCTGGAAGGCCCTCTGTCCCTCTGCTGATCCGAGAAAGACAGATGCTTACGGAGCTGGGTGCTGCAGCTCCAGATGTCACGAGTCTCTGAAGGCAGCCAGGGCCCAAACAGAACTCTTGTCACTCAGTCCCAGCGACGTCTTTGTAGCTGCTTGCAAAGTGTACATGTTCATTTCCCCTTCTTAGGAAGGATTCTACCTGGCACGTATGTTTTTCAGGTTCCTCCAGATATTCTTTCCCACAAAGAATGACAAGCTGGTGTTTGGGACCTTCTACCAGTATCTTAGAGCAGAGCACGGGAGGCTGGGCACCAGGCAGATGCTGCCACCTGGAAAACAAGACCTCCCAGTGGAGACTTTCTCCTCTGCCTTCTGGAGGACCTTATGTTCTCTTTAAAAAACAGCTTTAGTGAGGCATCATGGATGCCAAATAGGCTGCACATGAAATGCAAAATTTGGCCAGTTTTGACACACGTATACTTGCAAGAACGTATCATAACCAAGAGAACGGATCTGTCTCTCTCCTAAAGTTTCCTCATGCTGCTTGCTAGTGGTTCCCCACGGCACAGGGGTCCCTCCTCCCACGCCTTTCACCCCCAATGACCACGGATCTGCTTCTTGTCATTAGAGGTGAGTTTGCATTTTCTAGAGTTTTATATAAATGGATCCCTGCCACATGCACCTAAAATAATTCACTTCTTTTACTAAGCGCAGTTATTTTGAGACTCTCCCATGTCATTGAGGGATTCATAGTTAGCTCGTTTTTTATTGCAGAGAATATTCCACTGTAGGCACTACCACACTAGCTCGTTTTTTATTGCAGAGAATATTCCACTGTAGGCACTACCACACTGCATGTGGATGACGTTTGGGTTATTTCTAATTAATTAGGTCACGTTGGTTGCTACTGGTGTTCCAGTCAATGATATCTTGGTTGATTTTCAGTCCAGATTATTTATCAGCTATCGGGAGAGGCGTACTGGAATTTCCAATGAGAATTGTAATTTGTCTGTTTTCCCTTGCGGTTCTGTTAGATTTTGCTTGATGTCTCTGGAAGCTCTGTTCTCAGGATCATTAGGTCCCCTTGGGTAACTGAACCCTCTCCGATTATGAAGCAATCCTGCTTCTCTCTGGTCCATGACCCTCAAGGCAACATTTTGGTTTCTTAAGATTTTGGTCCTTGAAGACTGGGAGCAGAGCGAGTCCCATTCATTGTAGAAAGTCAGGTCAACTCCGACCGCCTGCTCAGCCATCGTGTCCAGCTTTGTCCTTCCCAGGTGTCTCATGGGGAGGCACTTAAAGCCCGTTCCAAGGTGGGAACAGTTTAGAGTCGGGGGTCCAGAACTTGAGATATTGTGGTTTATCCGTGGTGGCACTTTCCAACCTGGCGACCTCTGAAGAGCCAGGGTGGACAAGAGCTTTCCTGGTGACCTTGTCTGGACTCTACATTTATTTTTAGGAGACAATTTTTTGGAACCAAGGCCGACACTGCTCAGTGTGTGCTGAGATGGTGCCAAAAGGATCTGCTGTGCAGAGGCCATGCCTAGGTTTACAGCTTCCTGACTAATCCCCCCATAAACATAATTGCCTTTTCTTTAGCTTTGAAGCCCGAAGACTCCCCTGGGCACAGGCCTCTTCCCGCACACACACCCAGATGCCTGGCAGGCAGCACTGGCTGAAAATCTCCGAGCGCCAGGCCTCCTTGACTCATCTCCAAATGGTCACTTCTACCTGGTCCAGGGTCTGGACTCTCCCTCTTCAGGAGGTGGTGTCAAGCGGAAGCCACTTGCTGACAACACGCTGGAGCATTTGGAAGCAAAGTGCCAGGCGTTGCGGCTTCCCAGCCCTGTCCTGAGTGCCATCGGAAGGGATTCCAGCTCATCGCCTTGTCCGGCAGATACAGCCACTGAGCTGTAGAAGGTGTGCCAGACCCTTTCCCAGACTCATTGCCAATCTCATTTCATTCTGCAGACAATGCTGGGAGCTGGGTTAGCGCGTACCCATTCTACAGAGGAAGACACTGAGGCCTGGCTGAAAACAAGGGAGTTATGTGAGGCCACTTGGCCAGGAGATCGAGAGGTAGGGCTCAGGAACCTGATTCCACAGACAGGACTCGTTCCATTGTGCCATACAAACGTGTATTCCGTTCTTAGGGTCACCGTAACAAATGAGCACAAACGCAGTGGCTTCGAAGCCCGGGATTGTATTCTTTCCCCAGGTCTGGAGGTCAGAACTCCAGGGCCGAGCTGTTCTCAGGGTTGGCTCCTTCTGGAGGCTCCGAGGGAGAATCTGACCCAGGTTTCTCTCCCCAGTTCCAGGGCTTCTATTCCCCCTGGGTATTAGTGGACTTGAAGATGGCTCGCTCCAACCTGGGTCTCTGTCTTCAGACGGTCTTTTTTGGACAACAAGGAGACCAGTGGGAGAGTTGGAGACGCTGTGGGAAGTGTAACCTGAGGGAGAAGAAGGATTTCACATCCTGGGCGATCAGGCTGTCCAGGCCTGAACTTCCCCATCTGTAAAATGGGGACAGTAATGGCTCTCATGTCTTGCAGTTTTTGTGAGTTCAGTGTATGTCAAGTGCTCAGTGTACCTGACACCGAGCCCAGTTATAGTAGTTATTAAAAACGAGAGTGATGTCTCCCATCTACTGTGAGTCAAACCCAGAGGAGTCATATTGTGGCTGATGAGACCTCCCACGATCTGGGCTCAGCCTGTTCCCATCTTACTCCACTGCCTTGGCTCCTCTGTTCTCTGCCTTTTCCTGCCCCAGCCCTGTGTCAGCTCCGTGTCTGCCCAGGCCCTTTGCGCATGGAGTTTTTTCCTGCTGGCTTGTTCTGACCTCTCTTTAAAGGTCATCCAATGGGCATCTCTCCCCAAAACCCCTATTTGAAAATGCCCCCCAGATAAACTAGAGTTATACCCCTGTCTTCCCACGTGTCTCCCTTCCCAGAACTTCTGACCCTGTCGGCTGTCTTACTGCTTCTCAGCATTTATCATGAATTTCTAGCTTATATGTTAATTTATCAGATTATTTATGTCTGTCCCCCTTCCCTAGAATGCAAGCTCTGTTTTGCTCGTGACTGAAACCCTGGTGGTCATGACGGTGACCGGTAGATGACAGCTTTCAATAACTGTTTGCTGCCTGCCTGCATGAATGAATGGATGGATGCAATCTGACTGGCCCGGAGTGGTAGTGAGTCCCACATCTCCAGTCCCGCCCTGTTAGCCATTGCAAAGGGAAATGAACATCTATCGCATATTCCGGCCCCGTGCTCAGTGCCTCGTGTGCGTCCCTTCCTCTGCTCTAGTTGAAGAAACAGGCCCAGGGAGGTGAAGGCAGCAGCGTAAGATCACACAGCTCCTGAGTCAAACCTGAGGCCGATGTCTCAGGACCTGCCTGCTTAAAACCACCCCGGGCTGGGGTCTCCCTCAGCCTTGGATTCTACAGGAGGAAAATGTGGGTAAAGATGGAATGTGCCCCCATCAGGGGGCTCCGTGGGAACTTCTCCAGCCACGGCTCTCAGAAGCGGGTCCTGGCCTCTGGGGCGCTTGGTGGGAGGCACAGATGTGCCTGGATCCTCCTGCCACTGACCTTGAAGAAGTGTCTTCAGAAATCCTTTTAATCTAAAATCCCCTGCAGCTTCCAGCCACCCACATCTTAAATCGTGCAGGCAGAACTCTCATATTTGACATTCTTTCCCGGAGTCCCGACCCCAGCATTCTCCAGCACAGCTATCTTCTGCACTCTCACTTCTGTGATTAGTGGCACACTGGGGGAGGAGGGTGGGTGGGAATCAAAAGCCTCAGCCACTCCACTGGGGACAGAGAACGGCAGCTCCTCTGTAACTTTGTTGCAGACAAGTCCACCTCTGGGATGAGTTCCAGAAGCTTCCATGAGAGGTAGGGGTCCTTCAAGGGAAGTCTGGGATCACAAGAGTGTGACTCGGCATGTGTCAGTCCAAGTGCAGAGGTGACTGGCCCGTCGCACAGGCCTGCAGAACCGTCATCTGGCTGTGGATGAGTCTATGCTAACACAATGGGGTCCCCAGACCCTGGATCTCTGCATGGACCCTGCATTGCTGTTGACGCCGTCACGGCACCTCCGTTAGACCTGAGTTGACTATTTGTGGAGGCAGCGTATCCTGCTCTAGGCCTTTTGTGCCCACACAGAATGTTCACTCACCTTCTCCGCCAAACTCTTTTGCTGGTCAAGAACTTGCTTAGTTCAAGTCCATCAGAGCTTCTCCAGGTTAAACCGCCCAACTCAAACCCCTCCAAAGCATCCTCTGCACAGGGGCCCAGGGTCTTTCCAGAGCTCAAAGCCGATGAGAGCTCTCATTCCCCTGCTCAGGATAAGCCTTTGACTTTCAAAACTCTTGGGGGCCCCCCTCGTTTCCATTCCAGCCCCATCTTTGCTGCTCCTGGCCTCGAGGGTTACTCTGGCCACTCCAGGCCACAGAAAGGACTCGTTCCACTACGCCATACAAATGTGTATTCCGTTCTTAGGGTCACCGTAACAAATGAGCACAAACGCAGTGCCTCTTCAGTCCGCCTTTCTATTTCTTTTTCTAGAACTTGGTCCAGGTCATTGCATAGCATTCCCTCTGAATTCACGTCTTCCGAGAACCGCAGAACCCCCACCCCGTTTTGGAAATAAGGCGGAATTATTGAGATGAGGTCATACTGGAGCAGGGTGGGCCTTGGGTACAGTAGGACTGGAGTCCTTATAAGGAGAGACTCACGGGGATAAGGCCATGTGACGACAAGACAAGGAACAGCACGGATGGCCTGACACCATGAGAATTAGCAGAAGGCAAGCGAGTCTCCTCCCCTGGAGCATGGCCCTGCCGGCGCCTTGATTTTGGGCGTCAGCCCCCCAGTGGAAGAGAACACATTTCTGCTGCTTTAAGCTGCTAGTGTGTGTTACTTGGTGATAGTGGCAAACACACAGCCCTCTCATGGGTCCAGTCAGTCTTCTGTTGCCTGCTCACCTCCTCCCCCACAGGAGACGTCACTTCTGACTCCCCAAAACGGGGGGATCCCCTCAAACATCATATTATTTTCATAATGGAATGACTTTCTAGTGAGCCCCCATAGCTCTCCTAACAGGCCCCTTGGGGGTTCCCTTGGGTTGAAGGCTCTCTTGCCCTTCCAGACCCTTCTAAGCCTGTTGCCCAGGGGCTCTGTCAAGAGATTTTCCCCAGCTGCTGCTGCGGTTACACCTGTCCTGTGCCATGTTGTCTCAGAGCCTCCTGGTGGTCGCCTTCTTCCTCACTCTGGCTGGTGTCTCTCCATTCCTGGGACATGCCTCTGCTTCCAGATTTAGATGGAAACTCACTTCTACAGGTATGGAACTTGGAGGGACTGCCAAGGGGCCAGATGACACAAGCTGGTGATTGGGGTCCTGATCCAGGAGAATTTGGCCCCTGGGAGGGACGTGGGAGGGAGCTAGGCAGATAAACCCCCTCCCTCGTTCTCTCTTTGGGATGCTCTCCCTCCTTGTAGCCCTTATGGACAAGCCCTGTGGGCCCAGCAAGCAGGCCGCTGGCAGTGATTGCGAAGCAGTAGCCAGGGTGTTGAGGCTTTAGCCTGGCTGCTGTCTCTCCTGGCTCCTTCTCCCTTTTCTTCAGTCTTGCTGCCCGGAGATTATACCTCGCAAATAAAGAATCAGCACTTTCATCTCCGCCGCAGGTTTTGCTGTCTGAACAGCGGTCAATGAGGTCAGGAAGCAAGACAGCCGTCACCCTCGCCCCACTGAGTCACAGAGCACAGAGCCGTGTGAGGGACCCAGCAGCTGCGGTGACACGGACAAATGGGCAGGCAGCAAGCTGCTTCACGTACAGCTAAGTCGTCTGAGCACCGATGCCTCGGTGAACACGAGGCCGAGCAATGTGCACATATTAACTTGTCAAAACTCTGCCTGCGAGCCTCTGACACAGCTGTTATTATTGTTCCAGTTTACAAACAGGGAATCTGAAGCAGAGAGCCTTTGGCTCAGCTGGCTGAGGTCACACAGGACACAGAGAAGTCTGGCTTCTGATCCAGGCGGGCTGGTTCCAGAGTGGATTCAGAACCAGAATTTTACATAGACACCAATTAGATATCATAATTAAAATTTAAATATATTTGCTATTTTTTTAGATTTGCAGTTAATTTATATATTATATATAAAATATTATTTTTACTTAACTGTGTATCTATACAAGTTTATATATTTGTGTATAATTTTATACATATAATTTTGTGTATATATAAGTGTACATAATATATATGTGTGTATGTGTGTATATATACATATATACATACATATCTTGCTTTAATTCTGAATAGCCCTTATTTTTTGATGATAAATTTGAAAAGGAATCTTGTCACCAGTTATCAGCTGAGCTGCTGGTTCTACTGAAACAATGTGGCCTAAATTTATCTCGATTTCCTGCAGCGAGATGGTGTACGCAGGAGTGACCCTTCCGCCTTTGTCAGAGACCTGGTCTCAAGCCCACATCGACACACAACTCACAGCTTCTCACTATAACCCATATTTGTAAAAAAGGGAAGGAAAGATAAGAGGAAGGAAAGGCTGTCCTTGGAAAAAGACCAGGGCCCCTGTAAGACGAGCAGGAATCTCGTGGCACTTTCCGTTTCTGCTTATGGCCCCCATGTGCAAAGAGTCTTCTTCCAAAGCATGTAAACTCATCCATTCCTTTACTTCTCCGCGGCTTCTAAAAGTGAGGCTGGCCACGAAGACAGCTAGAGGAGGCAGCTGTGCTGATGAGACCAGGTCCTCTGGCTGGAATCGGACACCTAGGTACAGATGCACAGGTTGTGCACTGCACAACAGCAGGGTTGGGGCTGCAGCCCCGAAGCCTGCCCCTTGCCAGTTGCCCTGTCAGTTACTGCATGAGAGAGCAACCACAGTGCTGAGGTTCGGGCGGGCTGGAGTGAGGGGCATGGCAGGGCTGTACTCATTACAAACACGCTCTGACTTATCTGAGTGGCCTAGCGGGCAGCCCTTACCATATCGCAGCACACCAGCAAGTTCTGAGTCTGGCGCCTGGAAGCCTGCCCCGTCGGAGGCGAGGCCTGGGTTCTCGCGGGAGTGTCTGCTGTGGCATCACCCTGACAGCCTGGGCCCGAGCTCCCTCTTCCTGCCAGTCTCCCGACAGTCTGGGCTGGAGCATTCTTTGCTGGGGGCAGGGGTGCGGCTGGCTGTTGAGCAGCATTCTTGATCTCTACCCCCAGCTGTGCCAACTAAAGTTGCCCCCCAGCATCGCTCAGCGCCCCCTGGGGAACGGCCTCCCCCTGGGTGGTGAAGCAAAGCTCTCCAGGTCAGCGCGGCCTTGCCACTAAGCACACTGGCTCTCGGGCACATGAAACGTGTGCGAACGGAGATGCACTCTGGGTGAGACACACACCAGAGTCTGAAGCAGGGTGTGGAAACCAAGTCTCGGTCACTTAAAAATGCCGGTTACCTCTCCAAATGGTCGTATTTTAGGTCTATGGGGCTGATGAAAATGTCACATGAATTCACCTGTTTCTTTTTAGCTTTTTTGTTTTTCTAAATGACCCCTTAGACAATTTAAAAACGATGTCTGTGGCTTGAATTCTATTTCTGTTGGGCAGCGCTGGGACCTGCTGGCTAATTGAACAGTCCTTTAGGCCACATTGTGAATGTCGTTTGTTAGGTCTCCCTCTGTCCTCCCCCAGCCCCAGCCCCTTCCCCGTCCCTGGCCCTGTCCCCGTCCCCAGGAGTCCATGCACTGGTCCACTCCTGGCAAAAAAGCCCATGCTTGCAACTTCACCCTCTCAGGAGCCCCCAGGAGGAGGAATAAGGAGGAATCCGATAAGCTTGCTCCTCTGTACCGACTGGTGTGCAGCCCTCACCCCCTCACCCTACCGCCACCTGCATCTTCACGTCAGTCAGGCATGTAGTCATGCTGATTTTACCACTCTAGAACCATCCCAATGGGTTCTAAACCCTTGTTCCAGACCCTCATCCCTTCCTGCTGCAACCTTCCGGATGCCCGGCTCCCACACCGGGGAACCTCGTTGACATTCAATGGCCTTCTCATGACACCTGAGGAAACCTGGCCTCTTCCCTGGACACTCAAAGTCTCTTACCAATGCATCATGGGGTCCCTTACTGTCATGGGGGTTCCTTCCTGTTGCAACCCAAAAGGTATATCTCCTTGAATGTTCCTTTCATTTGGTGTCCCCCCTCCTTATTGAGGCTGGAAAACCTTCCTCATCCTTGCAGACCCTTTTATATATTTTTAAGAGGAAGGAAGCAGGAGGGAATGAAGGCTAGTAGGCAGGCAGGGAGGGAGGAAGCAAGAGAAAGAGCATTTTTCATTTATTTAGTTGTTCATCTTGGTTGTTTCCCCGGCCCTGGATCTAGAACTCAGGTCCCTGGGCTTTTTGTGGACGACACCGGAGCCACAGACTTAACAACTGAGCCACCAGGACATGCCTAAGACACTTTTCAATGCCTCTTCCCCTCAGAATTCTTTGGTGTTTATCTTGTGACTGACTTTTTGCTCGTCAGAACATTCATCGAGCTCCATTGATGGAGAACCAGCATCTGATTCTCTTGAAGAAACATGGTATCCATCTGTTCTTAATGAACGAGATCACTCCTTTAGCGCTTCTGTGTTTAGATCTTTACTCACAGAGCTTGCAACCTTCTCGGACTTGCCATATAGGAATAGACTCGCTAGAGGAACTAGGCAGAGCATTTAAAATGAGGGCACACCCTCCCACACCGGAGCCAGATGGGATCCTATCGAAGGTTTGGCTGGTTCCTAACACCCAACACTGTGCGGGGCACCTGGGTGTTCGTAAATGTTTGTGATTGGCTTGATAGATCCAGATCAAACTGGTCAGGGGGCGTGATTCAGTTGCTTTAGAAATATTTGGGGCTCACTGTGCAAGCAACTGTCCCGCACACCTACGTGTGGTACGCCCCAGCTCTGTGCCCTTCTCTGAGGGGAGACGGGTGAGGGGCTGTTGCTGGCAGCGGAACCCCCATTTTTGGCAGAACGGGTGAGGAGTCATCACCCTGGCTGCCGTTTAAAGGAGTGATTTCCTAGCCAGTGGCTAGCCTGTCTTCTCCAGCTACCTTGAAAGTCAGTGACTGAACAGGCAGAGTGGAGCAATGAACCAGAAACTTTGAATTCAAAGGATTCTGCCAAGGAGGATGGACGGCCCTTGCTGAAAACAGCACTCTCCCTCACATCAGCCTGCCCGAGCTGTCCCCCTCAGTGTGCAGGACAGAAAAGCCACCCTGCATGTATTTGTACATAAACCAGTCACTGGCCAAGCAGGTGGCTGAACTGCCTCTTCTTGTTGGCGTTTGTCCTCTGAGCCGGGTGTGGGAAAGAGAAGGCTCCGCCTAGGGTTTCTCAAGAAGCAGCTGAGCCTGGCCTGAGACAGGTCACGGGCAGTCAGGAAACACCACCAGCAGTGGCGCCGCCTGGCCCCCCAGGGAGGAGTTTGATTTGGTTTTCTGGGCCCAGAGTTTGGAGCAGCTAGTATGTGTCTCTGCTGCACACTGTCCAGGCCCCTCAGTTCTGGCAGTTTAGGCACCAAAACCCAGAGGCAGAAAGGCCCCCCTCCCCTTCTGTGCAAGTCGCACTGTCCACTTTGCTCAGGGGTCGTCTGGGGGCTCTTTGGGTCCTGTGTTCTTAGGCTGACACAGGAGAGGCATTTTAGGGATTGGGAGAGGCTGGAGGCTGGAGGCTGGAAAGGCGAGACAAAGTATGGCACGGATGGAGGATGAGCAGAGAGGAAGAGAATTTGGAGAGATGGAGGCACCTAGTTCCTCAGCACCAGGTGGGTGGGAAAGGGGGAGGAAGGAAGGTCCGGGAGAGAGGGGAGGCAGTATTAGTGCGACTCTGCACACAGCTTCTGGAGGAAGAGCTGAGTCTGAGTTTGCATCCAAATGCCAACTCTTACAAGCTGTGTGGCTTTAGGCAAATGCCTCAACCTCTCTGTTTCTATGGATTCTGTAAATTAAAGATCTGATACTGAGTGTTGTTGTTGCTGGGACATTTAATTGAGAGCCCACATGAACTATGCCTGCCACATAGAAAGTTCAGGAAAAATGGTAGCCATTTCTTAGTAAGTAAACTAGGTCAAGAGGCTGGTGCAAATTTGCATGGTCTCTCCACAGCTTCCTGACCCCCTACTCCCATTAAAGGAACAGGAAACTGGTGAACTTCAGTGGATAGGAGTCCACTGACTCTCTGGTGTGCAGAGATCTGGGACTCTGATGGAGGAGACGAAGTCTCCTTGGAGGAGGAAAGAAGCAGTTAGAAAATGAAGGCCAGGTCCATTCTAAAGGGCAGGACCTGTGGTGGAACTGTAGCTGCATCACAGAGGACTGCGCGCTGCAAATGCCAATCCCCTCTAAAGGAAAAGACCACACACAAGGCCTGTGAGCCCACCACGAGCCACCAGCTCTTCCCTGGGAAGGTTCTAGAACATGAGGTGGTGTGTCTTGGGAACTACGAGTGGGGGCTCTACGGTGCAAATTCGAATTCTCTTACTGGTGATGTGGTCATAGGTGGTGCCCCGCTTCTGTGAGGGCATTGGAAGGAGCCAGGGAGACACCTGTGTGAACTGCTGGTTGAGTGACAGGCGGGTAAGAGCCCACGGATGTGGGAAAGAAGGTGTATTCCAGACTGGACAAACTCAGCTTTTTGGTTTTGTTTTTGTTTTTAAGAGAGGAAGGAGGGAAGAGAAGGAAGAGATTAATGTATCAGTTGTTCAAGCCACGAACCCGGCAGGTGGTTTGCACACCACTGTCTCAGTTGCCTGAGCCCTACGTGTTTTAGATCTTCACTTTATGGGGAAAACAGCACGTTTGGGGGGTTCTGACTGTTTCGCTAAGCCCACGACAGACCAGAGTCACTTACTGGAACCCTTACCCTCGTCAAGGGCCGAGGAAGGAGCTGGCCTCCTTTCGGTCCTTTTAAAGCTGATTTTTCTTCTTGACCAAGTTGAGATGGAATTATAACAGCCTTTCTACATATGTTCCTCCACGGACGAGTCATAGGGACTTCGGGAAACAGGGTCTGAGGGTTCATTACATTTGGGGAATCCTGAGTTAGAAAAATTACATAGGATTTTTTTTTTTTAGAACTTCACAGGGCCTTTACATGCTTGCAGACACTGGGAATCTTCTAGAAACCAGAAGCATGAACAGTGTTTCGCGAAAGAATTAGCAAGGCTATCCTTTAATTGGAACACCGCATGGAGCTAATATTTGTGGAATATAGTTTGGGGTGTGCACACATGCACACATTATATACATATATATATACAAATATGTATAACTATAAAAATATAAGCTTTTGATGTGTGAATTTCTGTGCGGCAGCTGAGTGCATCACAGGCGCTCTGGTCATGCTATCTGCCTGAGTCCACGAATGAAGCAAGGTCCATGCATATCACTTAATCCACGTTGATTAACACAGGGCTATAGCAAGAAGGGGCCACAGCGAAGGACCGCACTTAGCATCTGCGTGGTGGGATTACATGCTATTTTTATTTCCTCCTTACGCTTCCTGGCACTTCATAAAGGTTCTCCAGTGAGCATTGTCTTTTGGGGCCAGGAAGAAAAGTCATTCCTGGTTACATCATGGGGACTGTGGCATCTACTTGAAAGAATGCGGCTCCCTGGGGAGGAACGGTGACCTGCTGCTGCTAATGACTTCAACAACAGGATGGCGTATGCGCTCAGCAGATCCTCCCAGGATACTGCATTTTCTGGGGTGGCTCACACTCACAAAGCCCAGAATAAAATTCGAAACAACCGTGACAAATTGAAAACATGGCCTGGAGAAACCGGATGAAATTCAATAGTACAATTAGAAGGTGACATATTTAGGGCTAAAGGCAGTCGCCACATGTTTAGAATGAAGATGGGACCAGCTTCCAAGTGGTCAGCTGCCACCAGGTGAGCTTCTCCTAAGGCACTTAACCTTGACCCTGGGGCCCAGACGCAGGTTTAGGCACATAGGACAGAGTGGGGATTGCTGGCTGGAGGCTGAGGACAAAAGAGCAAGTCCCCATGACCGCGCCATGCCCAGCCCCGTGGTCATATTTTCTGAATGCAAAGATGGAGCCCAGGGTCGGCATGACGTGGCACTCTGGGTATGCAAAAGCGAAGGGTTTTTAAGGTCAGGACAGTCCTTCTCCTCTAGAGCCACAACTGGGCGACCTCAGCACACCAGGATGACATCTGTCCCCAATCAGGCTACATGAACATTCCGGAGTCATGCCCTTATATAAAAAGGCACTCTGGGGACTGCAGCGTAGTAGTAGAAACTTCTGGAACATTTCCCTGGTTTATGGGGACCATCCTATAGGATATTTGAAATCTGAACCATCTCCAAAAAGTCCGTCCTGGAAATGCCAGGCCATCTGGCCGTAGTCAAGGGAACGTCTTGCCTTCTTCAAAGCCCCCTGGATTCTGCACGCACAGAGGCTAGCAACTCACCCGGCCTCCAGTCACCCCTCTCTCAGGTGCGATTCAGCAGCTGTCATTCAGCTGCCGGGTGGAGTCTGTGTCACGCCTGCGGAGAGGACCTGGAGGTTGGAGGGTGTTGGGGCACAAGTCACAGAAATAGTAGGGCCCGTGGAGACCAGACCCTGGGAAGCAAGGTTAAAAGACTGGAAATATTTCTCCGGGAAAGAGACCAGGAGACTCAGAAGCCCCCACATACAGAAATGACCCATCCAAACCCACCGGAACCTTGACTTTCTTCCCACCTGCGGCTTCTGTCCCAGGAGTCAGTGGGAAGCAGGGCCAGCTGCTCACAGGAGGGTGAACCGAGGACGCCCCGGGCTTTCCGCTGGGAGCTTTGCGTGAGTCTCTCATGTCAGCATCCCTACCATCCGCTGCTGGTCCTGGCCTTTCGGATGAGGCTCCGCAGAGATGTCCCATATCGGGGCACTCGTAGGTGAGGGTCACCCACCACAAGATTCGAGCTCAGGCTGACATTCTAAGGCGTCTCTTTTCCCAAAGCACATATTGGTTCTGGTACTTTCTACAAAATTCTCATCTTGCACCGGAGAGCATGGAGTGTGCAGATAGATGATTGCTAACAAGGAAAACTTATAAATGACAGACGGCACTGCCATTTCAATGACGTGTCTCATACAATGTCACACAGCCACCTCCCTCGGTTACATCCCGCCTGGGTGTGATGCTTGTTCTGCCCACCTTTGGTCTTGGAGTCCTAAACCCCCGCATTCTGATTCTGTTGGTATTTGGAGACAGGGCCTTTCAAGAGGTAGTGAAGGTACGATGAGGCCATTCGGGTGGCCCCGCGTCCAACAGGACTGGTGCCCATGACAAAGAGGTGACTGGGTCCCGGACACACGGAGGGAAGCTGCTCGGCAAGATGGTCTCAGAGGACACCTGGGTCCTGGACTTCGGGCCTGCAGAGCGGTGAGCAAACCCGTTCCTGTTGTTCAAACCGGCCAGCCTGCCGCACCTGTCATCGCAGCTGGGGCCAGCGGATCAGTGGGAAACCCTCTGACAGCCCCTTTCAGAAAAGGATTCGGAGTCCCCCAACACTCACAGTGTCACTCAGGTTGCCAGTGGCCAAAAAAGATCGAAACCCTTTTCTGGTGACCCTGAGCCCTGTCTTCCTTCTCTAGGGTCCTGGAACATGGGGGAGAGAAGGAAACACACATCATTGGCACTCGCTCACGTGGAGGCCACATCTCAGAAAGCACAGGCCTCTCCGCCCACTCCCATGGGTTCCTAGCAGTTTTAGCAGCGCAGTTAAAGAGGGTGGGATGACCCTGTTGACAGCAAAATAAACAGGACTGGAGGGGAGGTGGGGCAAGATGCTGATAAAATGCAAGTCTGAAAACATGTGGAGTCAGCTCTGCGGGGAGGGGGCAGGGTCATAAGATGGAGCAGAGTGTAGAAACACAAATCCAGCCCATCTTCAACTGTAGTGGAATTCTTGCAGATCAAAGAAGAACACGCTGGCTATTACCCCGCCGGGGAGAATGCGGAATTAGGCCTGTCTAATTAGACTCCACTTATGTGCAGGGAATGATGACCACTGAATAAACAGAAATAGAGTATTTTGTTCCCTGGGCCCCAGCTCAGGCTCCGTGGGCCAAGCTGGGAGATGGGACTTTCAGGAGAGAGCAGGAGGCTCAGAGGAGCTGGGGTCTGGCTTCTCTGGAAGAAGCTAGTTTCTTCAGGGGGCAACGGCATTGGCAGGGGGCTGGAATTTGCTCCTGGATTCTAGACCAAAGCAGCTGCAAGTTTCGGATTTCTGCTCACCAAGGGCACAGGACACATGACCTAGTGATACAACCATTATGGCACGTGCTACGGGGGTGGGGCAAGTGTTTTAGATCTGCTTTGTTTTGAGGCGTCACAAGCATTCCAAGAGATTCTTAGTTTACAGGGGAGCAAATGGAAGCACAGAGAGCTCAAGCAACTATTCAGAGGTCACACAGCACATGAAGAGCGAACTCAGACTTGAACCCTGCTCTTCCTGGTTCTGAGCCTCCGGCTCGCCCCCACAGAACGTGTTTGCTTGTTTGTTTCTCCAACTCTCTGCCCTCTCTTTGCTTTTCAGTCTTCCCAGTGTTCAGCCTGGTCTTCCGTGCCCAGTACAGGGACTCAGCTCTGAGGGATGGAGCACGAGCCATGGTGAACACAGACCAAAGAATCCGTCCCCGCTTGGGCCACAATATTCTTGTTTCAGAGGCTTTGCTGTGACACACTGCTTCTCAAAGAAAGGGTTCTGCAATCAGACAAGGACTGGTATATATTTCAGCCCCATTTGAGAACCACCAAGCTCACGGTCATGAAATGGTGTGGAGGACACCGTCTGTCCCACTGCCTCCCGGTGCCCAGACCAACACCGGACACCACCTGAGCTCGGCAGCTGTTTAGTGAACAAACAAGCGAGCAAATGAATGAGTGGCAGTGGTGCTGACCACTGCTGTCAGAGTTTACTACGACGCATTAGTCTGCTTTGCAAAATAGAAATGGGGTAGCTTCAACAACAAAAATGGATTAGCAACCAGTTCCGGAGGCTGGAAGTTCGAGATGGGATACCAGCATGGGAGGGGTCTGGTGAAGGCTCACCCCCTGGATGGTGTCTCTTCTTAGAAGGGTACTCGTCTGTCAGATGGGAGCCCCATTTTATGACCTCACCGAAGCGGAAGTGCTTCCTTAGAAGCCCTGTCTTCCAAAAGAACCACAATAGGCATTAAACTTTGATGCATGAATTTGGGGGGGACATAAACATTCAGTTCCTAACACCTAAAATCTCAATCTTATTTTCAAGCAAATTCCTTTTGGGTATGTGGCACACAGAACGGTGTCTCAGAAAGGCTGAGGGATGGGAGGCTCTCTGACAAGAGGCCCACAGGCGACTGCTTGGGAGAGGAATTTCCCCTGCTCCTGGTTTAGGAAGACTCTTGGAGGAGAAACTGCGGGCAGAGTGGTGGAGGAGTGGGGCATTTTGGGGGCAAGGCAGCCGTGCCTGGGAGCCACCCTGGAAGCGCTGATGGATACAGGCGAACGGTCAGTGTGACCGAGCTTGTTGGGAGGACACAGAAAAAGTTCCGGGCGTGCTGGAGGCAAACTTCAGGCACCTCTGGCAGAGCAGTTTCTCCGCAGCTAAGGTTGGGACCTGAGGTCTCAGTCCATCTGAGCTGCTCTAACAAAAAATATCATTGACTGGACCACAGACGCTCACTGCTCCTGGTTCTGGAGGCTAGGGCACCTGAGACCAAGGCCCCCCGATCTGGTATCTAGAGAGCACCCCATTCCTGGTTCAGAGATTGCTGTCTTCATGCATGTCGGCAGGAGCCAGAGTGGGGCACTTTCTTGTTCCTTTTTATAGCAACAGTGTTCCCATCATGAGGATTACCACCTCCAGCATTTAATTACCTCCAAAGTTCTCATCTCCAAATAGAACATCACTGGTGCACCCATAGGTCTGCTGCCTGTGGTCAGACTGCACTCTACATGCCCCCCAAGGATCTGGGTTCGGGCCCTAGGCCAGAGGGGCCAATCAGGATGAACAGCTAAGTAAAAATAAAGTGCTTCTTCCTCCTCTCTCTTCCTGCCAGACTCTGCTCACCTTCATGCCTGCTACACCTTTTCTTTAAAAACACAAACAGAACCATCACCTTGGGGCTTAGGACTTGAGCATATGAATTTGCGGGAGGAACAGACATGCAGCCTGTAACGCCTACGTAGAAAAGGATCCTCGTTATTTCTTTATTGAAATGGAGGAAGGGGGAGAGGAGAAAGCGTGAGAGCGGAGGACTCCGACTGGCCAGCAACAGCTGGACGTACAAACGAGGTCCTACACCTCCAAAGATGAGGGCGGAGTTGGCAGCACAGACCCTAATGAGGCTGTGGAAAGGACGGTCAGCATGCCTGTAGGACATGGCCTCCGGCCACCAACCTGTGTCAAGTTCAGGGACTGAAGGCAGCGCGCCCCTGCTGCAAACTGCACCGTTGTGCCCACGGGCAGGCACAGGGCACAGAAACCAGCTGGACAGCAGGGCGAGGACTCAGCACCACCTGGAGGAGGGCACCCCCGTGTCCCCTGAGCTCCTTGGGGACTCTCATCTCTGGGCTGCAGCCTGGGATGGGGAAGCAGCCTCGGGACACCTCTCCTCAGAAAGTGCATGAGGGGACTGCATTCGGGTTCTCCTCCTGTTTGGGGAGCTGACCCCCACTGCCTGCAAGGCTCCCAGTGTCTGCTAAGTGACCCTCTGCAAGTCCCTTTCCAACAGTGACACCCGAGTCTGAGATTCTGAAGGCTCTGGGGAGGCTTGGAGCCCAGGGCCCACTGGGCGGCTCTGCGCACTTCCTCCGGAGTGGGGTCCAACCCTGGCGGCCACGCCGGGCGCAGCCAGTTTGCAATATGTTTGTTCCATTCAGGGGCCTCTAATGGAATCAAGACCAGGCTATTTATATTTACAGATGGCGCAGACTTCAGTGGAACATCAAATACACCAGATGTTGTTAGGACGGAGGAGAATGAGCCAACGTGGCTGGTAGACCTTAAGGAGGCCCGGAGAAGGCTTTCCTGATGCAGCCTGCAGACCTGAGCAGACAGCAGATCAGAAACGCAGGACGTGAGTCCCATCGACTGAGACCGGCGCTGGGGAGCCGGAGGGGGCTGCAGCCATTGTCAGCTCCATTGTTCCTTCTGAGACTACGCAGGGGACCCAGCAGCAGGCGTTTCATCTCCAATTATTTTCAGCCAAGGGAAAAAAACAGATGGCAAATAGCACCGAAAATTTTTTTTAGAATTAATATTAATAAAAGATGTGTTGGCGGCTCTGACTGAATCCTGAGGAACACCACGGCCCTTGGGGGTGGGGTGCAGGGAAGGGAGATGGAGGCTGCGACACGGAGAGGTGGCTGCAGAGGAGACACAGGACGTGGGCCCAGCCGGCTGCTCCCCCAGGGACCCCGAAGGTGCCAGAAGGCCGGAGGGTGGAGGTGCACCCCTGGAGCCCGGCATCTGGAGGAGTAGAAGCCCTAATGCCACAGGACGCCTGCGAGCTCCGCGGGAGAGGAGGGCGGGGGGCCAGGCGGAGGGCTGCCCCGGGCTCCCTAGGAACGCTGGCGCCATGGGCCCCCCTTCCAGCCGGGTGCGGCCCGAATAGCTCTTCTGTGCAGCTGCAGCACACAGAAGAGGGGACGAGTGTCCTCACCCCCCGGCGCCCCGGCCTCGTCCGCAGCCCGGCTCTGCCAGTCCTAGTGTCCATCTGTCAGCAAGTGCTAGTCCGTGTCCCCTGTCTAGCCAGCTGTCCCGGGAGGGTTTGGATTCCATGTCAAGCAGAGACGCTGCACTGGCTCCTTTGGGTTCTGCGGACGCCAAGGGGGAGAAGAGAGTGGCATGCCGGAGGATGTGCAGAGGAGGAGGGCACATGAGTCTATTCCACTAACACTGCTGAGCACACGCGAACGTGTGGGTCTGTCCAGGTCCCGAGCAACGTGGGGAGCAGACGGCCCCTGACTCCCAAGCGGGCACAAGAAAGCCAAAGCCCAGGGGCAAGAAAGAGCCATGGGTGCTGCACAGGCTGGGTCTGAGGTGAAGGCTTGTCCTGCTTCTGTCTCCCTTCATCCTGGGGCTCAGGAAGGCATGAGTTTGCAGAAGATGCAAGGAAGAGAGTGCCCTACAATCATGAACTATAGACAATGCCCCCCCACCCTTTTTTTAAGGAAAGGAAGAGAGAGGTGGGAGATGCATCTTTATTGATTTTATTTAGTTGTTCATCTTGGTTGTTTTCCCCGCCCTGGGTCTTGAACTGGGGACCTTGGGATGTATGTGGACTGCGCCTCTGGAGAACTAATTCACGAGGCCACCAGGGCCTACCCAAACATTAACATTAAAAAACAACAACAACCCAATACCACCTTGCAGGACAGAAACTCGTACTCAGAACTATCCTGTTGCTTTGGTTGCTAGAAAGTTCAAGGCAAAGCTGTGACATATCTCCAGCACCAAGTGAAGAAAGACACCTTGGCGGGTCTCTTGCCAGCGCCACCCACCTCATTTCAGGTCGTCTTCCCTTCTCTCATATTCCTTCCATTTCACTTTTTGTATCAAATATTTTTAATTTTTATTTTATCATATGTACTTGTGTCTTTTATAGTAAGAGTTTTAAAATCCTCTTTGAAGCCCAAAGAAAATATATAAGCAAAATAGTTATGGACCTTGAGGGGTTTCAATGAAGACCTAAAAATTTCACTTCCATTCTGTGATTCTAGATGGATTACGAACCAGAGGTAAAAACATCACACTCTAAAGGACATTATTGGGATAATGGATGACACTGGAACATGCACTCTGGGTGAGATAGAGAGTATTGTCTTAATGGGTGTTTCCTAAATTTGGGGGCTCACTGTTCTTATGCAGGAGAATGGCTTTACTCATAGGAAATGCAGCTCAAGGCGGTATATCAGCAGCAGAGACTTACCTTGTCTGTATGTGATAGGGAAACAGAAAAGATTACAATCTCATACTTGCGAAATGAAAGCCTATACAGTCCAGTGAATTAGCTTTGCAACTTTAATGACGCTGGGTACCCTTTTAAGGGGAAACTCGATAAATGATTTCTTCTTGCCTTCAAGGCTCCCTCTTGGTGCTGCCTGTCTGGTTCTGCCCTCTCCCTGAAGACACCCCCTCTCCCGGCAGTGGAAAGGGAAAAGAATCCTGAATTTCAGAGTGATTCTGGGAAGACTTGCTCTTAGATAATTAGGCATGATCTGCGTTTGCCTCTGGCATTGCTATTTAAAAAATAAAAAAACAAAACCCGGGTCATTAGCAAGTGTTTAAGCTTTTAAACATTTTCCTTTGGAGGCTTATCCTAATCCACTGGAAAAACACCTCAACATCTCTGTCTCAGCCTGACTTCTTGTCATTTGCTGCCTAGCCATTCCCGGCATCGGGAGACTTTCAGACAAGTGTCATCTGACTTTCTAGATTAGACTTTCTAGAATCCATGGCTCCCCTTAAAGCCTTCCCTTGGGTAGAAAGCTCTGGAAGAGAATGGCTGGTATCAACCTATAACCATTGCTCAAGAAACTCAGGTCGGGGCTCTGGTCTCCTCTCCACTCTGTACTCTTGAGGTGTCAGGAAGATGGTGCATGGAAGGGATCCCTCAAAGGAGTCTTCAGTTCTGGTCGTGTTCCCTCTTCTGCTCCTGAGGAATCACAGGGTAGTTGCTATAAGGCCCTCTGGGCTGGTCAAGCCCAGTTGCAAGGACTTTGGGGCGCCTGGTCAGTGGGTCTGAGCAAATAGCCTCTCTCCTTGTGATGTGGGTGAGGGTGAGAGAGACACACTGATGAGACACTGGCTCCGTCCAGAAAGAATTCGTGGAGAGAGCCGTGTGGTCAGGAACACACAGCAAGTTTATTAAAAGCACAAACAGCGAGTTGAAGCCACCTGCGGGCCAGGAAAGTTCCATCCAGGGACTGCACACGTGTGCACGACCTGTGCTGCCTGCCTCTCGGGCCAGATGGGTTCTAGCATATATATGAGGGGTGGAGGCTTCTCCCTTTGTGGGCGTGTCCAGGTCACCTGGAGTCAAAACAGTGCCAGCATCTAGCGGTGTGTCCTGGACTCAGGTTACTAAGGTGGGGTTCTTGCTTGTCCAAAGACTTTGAAATCTCAGGTTTTGCCAGTCAGTTTTCTCTCATACATCTGCACGCTGCCCTAGAGATTTTAAGCTATGCTGTCCCGCATCACTTGGCAAGGGCTGGGTGACCCCAGCTTAAGTTGAAGTTGATGTAGGCAAATGAGCGACTATGGTCTCCCTTCCAGGGAAAATGCTTATTTCATTCAGATCTGGTGAATGTGTGTAAAGGGCTGAAGGAAGGGCAATTGGCATGGGTGTTGGGATGAAGGAATGTGTTAGGACGATCTTCCCCCGCCCCATGATACAACAGCATCCACGATGCTAAAGCAGCAGACATTCACTGAGCGCTTACACCAGGCCGGGAGCTGTGCTAATTCTGCTCCCAACTGATTAAGACAGGCTGGTGTTTCCCGTCTTGTAGGTTAAGATGCTGAGGCCTGAGATCTTAAAGTAATGTCTTTCGGACTCCAGACTCTGCCGTTGGTAAGAGGTCAAACTTTTGTAATCTCAGTTCCCCAAATCTGCCCGAATCCTCCACCCTGAGTCAAAGACACTTCAGAGTCCCCCCGCCCCCAGATAGTTCAAGGGAGGCATTTAATCTGTCAGTTAAAAAATGTCTGTGTGCATCCACCTGTCAGTGTATTGGATGCGCCAAGCTCTTGCGGGGTGTTTCCAGCCCAGAGTGGGTGAGGTCCTTCCAGATGATGGTGCATGCAGGGAGGAGCCCTCTGAGGGGGAGATAACTGGGTTGAAGCTGGAGGTCAAGGAGTTGGAGCAGCAGAATCTGGGTGGTGCACAGACAGGTGGGAGGACCCAAGGGGCCGGTTGTGCCAGAGAGAAATGAGCTCAGCCCACGGAAGTCGCTCAAAGGGAGTCTTTGCAGGTTGTAGAAAGGTACTGGGGTTGCTTTTATTCACGAGGTTCTAGCAGGGAGTGAAATATTCTGATTCACGTTCTAAAGAGATGATCCTGGGTGTGCCCAGGTGGAGTAGGGGTTATGTCTGTTGCCTCTGGCTCAGTACAGTCCACATGACATCTCAAGGACCTGGGTTCGTGTTCTAGGGCTGGGGGAACAAACAAGATGTACAACTGAAATAGAAATTAATAAAAGTGCTTCTTCCTCCTCTCTCTTCCTGCCTGCCTGTCTACTCAGCTTCATTCCTGCCTGAACCTTTTCTTAAAAAGTAAAAAGAGAGAGGGAGTTGTCCCTGGTAGGACTGCCACTGAAGACGGAACCAGAGGGGCCACAGAGGGGCAAGTGGAAGTTAGCAGAAGAAAGCACCAGGGAGGAGGCCAGCGCGTGTTACACTGATCTGGAGCCACCGACTGATGGGAAACACAGCGAAGCAGCACAGGTGCCGACCCTTTGCTGGACCAGGAGTCGGGGCACACAGGGTGGGCTGATGGAGTGAAACCTGCTAGGATGGGGACCCCCTACCATGCCGTTAAGGCGCCTTCCAGAGGGCGCACCACAGGCTGGTGCCCCTCACCAAGCCACCTCCACTAGCCCAAGGCCCCTGGGCAGACCAGTGCCCCAAACTGCTCTTGCTGTCACTGGTGTGCAGTGAATTGTCCCTGTTTCAGCCCTAACTTGGGCTCTGGCTGAAAGCCTTTGTGAATTCTCAGCATCACAGGGTGGATCTGCATGGAAGATGACTGTACCCCTCACACGGAGTTATTGGGGTGGAGCAAACATAGCGAATGGTACTGGATTTGCACACATGAGACAGTCTTCAAAACACACCCTCAAACAACACTATGAGGTGGGCAGTTATTACCCCCATTTATATTGGGGAAACTGAGGCACAAAATGGTCAAGTACCTTCCGGGGCTGGGGGAGAGAGAGAGGTGGCCCAGCTAACATCCAGACCCTCTGTCGGGCTCTGGAGCTCCTACCCCATCCTGCTTCTCAGAAAGCTTCTCCAAGCTGCTAAGAACTCACAGGCCCTCCCCAGCCTAGATTTGGAACAGCTGTGTCCACGCCGTCTCTCAGCCAGGACACCATAGGCCAAATCTTCCTCAAAACATAAGCTGATCAGAAAATGAAGCAACTTCAAAGAGAGAAGAAAAAGCTGTGACTTCTGAGAAAACTCCGTGTGCATGACAGTTACACAAATAGTCTCGAAAAGAGACGCGCTCTGGGCTGGCTGGGCCGTGGGAGGAAACCCCGGGGCCTGGAAGCGACATGGAAGAAGTCACGACTTCACGGGACCGTCAGGATGCAGTGCCTGCTCCCTCACCAGACACCCTGGTACCCGTGATTCAAGTGCTCTCTGCAAGGAAATACCCCACGGTGTGGCCAGAGAGCGCCCTGGCTCTCCCCAGTGCGGTTGCCCGATTTCTGTGGCAGGCCGTGTTCAGAAGCAGCACCACATCCATTAGGCCAATGCCAGACATTTTTCTAGCAGCCTGGGCCTCATGTCTGCTGTGGAGAAGGGCACCCGTGAGCCCGCTACCCTGCTCCTCGCCCCCGGCTCCCATGGGCACACTCCACCCAGGGGGCGCCTGGCATTGCTGTCGAATGTTCTCGGAAACATCCCATTTCCCTCGTCCAGGGAGAAGTGTGGTGAAGACCAGGCTCTCCCTAGGTGAGAAAAAGGTAAAAATGACAATGTTGGTCCCTTCCTCATGTCAGACAATTGCAAGAATTAGGCAGTGACTTGACTTGACCTGCCCAAGCCGTTACTATCTCCGGTTCAGCTCAGCACGAGAGACCCTGGTTCCCAAAATGACCGCTGTCCCTCTCCAGAGCAGTCAGAGGAAAAGGCATTTCATTCTTTTAATTGTGCAGACACCCACTCGCCTGCATAAAACCCACATGACGACAGGCGTGTGCGTGTGCGTGCGTGTGCATTCGCACACCCTCACACATCTGCTTCCAGAATGCTGTAATTAGCAGTCCATCAAGGACTATCCTGCATATTAGGAAACACCAGCCTAGATCCTGGGTGACTGACAAGCCAGAAAACTTAATTTCCCTCTTTGTAGGAGAGATCTTTTAAGCTACTGTTTGATCGCTCGAACAGATTAGGCTAGCTGGGAACTGCTTTGGAGAAATTTGCTCCTTTCCCTGACACCCTCCCCTCCAGCCTCGGCCTCCGGACCCCCTCAGAGATAAGGCATCTATAAACACTCTCTGAAACTCCTTCCCCAGCCTTCTTGGGCTTGACACTTTGAAGTCGAACTGCAGGAAGAACTTCATATGAGATGAAAATGTCTTGCAAACTGATAAAGAAAGTGCGGATCCAGCTAAAATCCACGTGGTAATAGGCCTTGGCCGTTGAACCACAGAAGCTTTGTTTAGTTTGAAGATGAAGTTGAAAAAGTGTGAGGTTTGGAGTCAATCAACATGAACCCAAATAACTGTCCCACAGACATGGTTGCCCCGACACACAGCGCGAATGCCTCCGCCTTCCCATTTGCAAAGTCCTTCAGGCTCATCGAACTTTTAACTTTTCCTCTGGCGCAAACCATTGGAAGGGCGTGTTAAAGCCAATCCCCGGGGGTCTAGCCACAGACTCTTATTTGCAGAGTCTAAGCTGGGCCTCGGTGAAGTGGACATTTAGTAAGACCTGATGGGCTTCTACTGTAAGTGGCCGTACCATACAAACACTGGTCTAGAGACAACTGACAACGGCCAGCTGTCGCCCTTGAGGGGGCTGGGATCCGGTGGTGAAAACACTGAAATACAGTCAGTCCTCAATTAAAGTTGCTGACAGGTTCTTGGAAAGTGTAACTTTAAAAAAAAAATTCACCTATAATGAAAGCAGTGTGAGCGTGGGCTAATTGTTTTAAACAAGAGTTAATTTCCTCTGGCTATTTCGGGTCACCAGACTTGTAAATAAAGACACCAAACACTTCTCCTACTGAGCACTCATTTGTAGCCATTCATTCATTTTCCAGTCTGCAGATTCTAGTTCAGGTCACCGGTGGCAGGAGCCCATGCCAGCAGCGCAGGGTCAAGCTGGGCCCCCACCCAGGTCGCTTCCACGGCAGAGCATGAGCACCTGACGCTCTTCTCCAGCCAGGACCATTTAAACCCTCCACTGAAACTCATGTGCACCACTTGGGATGTGGGAGAAAACCAGAGAAATCCCACCAGACAAGGGGAGAGGGTGCTGATCTCCAGACAGTCCCCCATCCCCGCCCCTGGAATTGATTGTTTTCTATTCTCATCAATATTATAATGAAACGACATTGAATGAAAAGCTCTTTACTCAGGACCTGCCACACTGCGGAATCCGTTGATAAATAGTCACAGCCTCTAGTCCCTTGTCTGCTGTTCCAGCTGCCTTCTCCCTCCCACAGGACCTCTGGGATTCCCAGAGGCCTCAGGGCCTTTGCACTAGCTGTGCCCTCAGCCTGGGACGGTATTTCAACATTGCTGGTTTCTCTCCGTTCAGGTCTCAGCTTCAAGAGACCTTTCCTGACCTTGCAAACCAAAGTATCTATGCAGCCCCTCCTTACCACCCTGTTCCTGCTCTGCACACTGCTTGCATTCCTGGATGCCTCATGGTTTTCCGGTCCACTCATTGCTTTGCTGTCTGTCCACCCAATAGGACATTCGCTTTGGGAATTTGGGTCTGCTTTTTAAAAACTGATTTTCAGGCTTCTTCCTTTTTGCTGTAGCCTGGGCTCCTGTCTTTGCCGGTCCCTCTCCTGTTAATCTGTCCTGACCTACAAAAGCAGTTGGCACTCTCATTAGACTTGTGCACAAAGTAGAAGCTTATGATTCTGAGCAAGCAGGGAAGATACTGCAGCCTGAGAGTGAGTGTTCCTGGGGATTCCTTGTGAGTTAACCACCTGGGGAACACCTGCCCCATGCAGATGACCACAGCCTCCTCCCCGAGAACCTGGCTGGGTGAGAAGTGGGGTCTGAGAATTTCTATTTGTCAAAAATCAGCCCCGTGTCCTTGTTCTTCTCAAGTTTGGTCATCACCAGATTAGTGCACAGGCCTGGGGATATAGGTTCAGACCTGCTGGGGAGAACTTTACTGAACACTTCAAGGTCGGGGATTCTCAAGCTCACTCCTTTTGACCTCTGGGCACTGGCATGTCTTTGCTGTGAGAGGCTGATCTGTGCATCCTGAGCTGTGAGTCAGCATCTCTGGCCTCTCACCTTGGGGCACCATTGCATCTGCCTTCCAAATATGACAACTGCGAATGTCCTTTACATTGGGGACTTTTTCCTGGGGTCCAAGCTTCCCACTGCTCAAGGATTTCAGCTATGTTGCAGGTGGCCGATGCTTCCAGTTTCAGCTGTGTTCTAGGAGACCGTTGTATTCCTGGTCTCGAAGGTTCCATTATCCGGAATAGATAACACATGCAGCCATTATATGCCCACTCTGTCCAGCTCAGTGAGTGCTTAAACAGACATGTGCACGTCTGCTGGCTAATTGTGTTCCTGGAAATCAAGAGCAGCTTTTAACTCATCAAAAAAGAGATATCTTGGTCACAGCTTATTTGAAGACAGTTTTGTTTTAAAACTCGACATGACTTAAAATCGAATCTGCTGCGTTCCTTTGCTGGAATACTTTCAGGATATATTAGGTATAACAATAGTTTGCTACATGAAAATGGCTTTGAAAATATTAAAAAGTGTTTTAAAAAGAAAAGACAGTTTTTTTGGGGGGGCGCAAGGCATTAAACTGGATGTGAATATGACAGATTTCAAAGACTGTCAAAATAACGAATTTACATCATAAATGCACTGGCTTTCTCTTTCAAAGCTTTTCCACCACTCAGGAAGGCATTTAATGGTGAGCAGGTTCAAAATGTCGCCAACTCCCACTGATACAAAAGGAGACGATACCCACTAGAGTCTCCAGGCTTCAGATAATGTCTCTGCCTCTTTTCAAGTTAATAAACTGCACTCCTGTCAAATTGCAGATAAATGAAAGAGACGGCACCATTGTTTTCTCCCACATCTTGCTAAGAAAGATATCTCCCAATATTTCAGGAGGACCAAAAAATAAACTTGAAATAAATCCACCCTGCAGTGACTTTACCGGATCAAAGACAATGGAATTTCTACAGAAGCACTTTTTTCTGAAGTTTGCCATGCTTTGGCTCAGAGAGTGGCTCATTAAGAAGCTTCTAATGCATTTGATTGTTTCAAAGTTAGCCATCTAAATTTTTAATCATGTGTGGGTGCAAGATAGTCAGAGAGTGGTACCTGAACACTACCAAGCCTTTTTATTCTAAAAAGTCATGTCAATATAATATTTTCCTGAGTAATCAGCAGGTAGGCTTGGGGAGGGGGCGGCTTCAAACAGCTCTGTTCTTTGATAGAAGGGTGGACAGTGTTCTGAAGTTGCCTTTTGAAAGAGAAATAAGTCTGAACGTTTGAAATCTGGATTCCTTTCTTTTTGAGGGAGGGAGGCTGTGCTCTCTCTTTCTTCCTTTCTTTCTGCAGAGATGGGACTGCTATTAATAAGAGAGGGGGAAAAGGGAGCTTACCTGAGAACCCGCCTCTCCAGCTGGGGTCTTTCGGAGAAGAAGCTCAGAACACTGGGAGTAAATTTCTTCCAAGACTAACCACAGATCAGGTTTTGTTGTTCCCTCCTCTTTGGAAAAGGTCTTCATTTCTTTCTCAAAAAGCTACTATTTGGTGGGAAGAGGGAAGGGCATGGGAGCTGGTTACACAGTTCTGCAGTTCTTGTGGGCTCCTGGGGTCCAGCAGCTCTGTGCTATTGGGAGCCAGTGTTTGTTGCTCATGCTAAGGACCAAAGACGAAGGAGAGACCTTGTTGTGATCATTCTGGAGAAGGTGGGGCCCAGATGGCCCAGACTGGATGGAACTCAGGAGACTGAGAAATGCATCCTGTGGTCTTGAGACCACTCTTGCTCTGCTCCACACCCATTGAGCATTTACTCTGGACAGCGCTCTGTTCCAAGCACTTTACTTGGATGAACACGTTTAGCATCCCAACAGCTGAGAGCAGAAGGCTCTCTCCTTAGCCCCACTTTGCAAGAGAAAAGACTCAGACATACAGCCGAGGAGCTGCACTGCCAGGGTTTGAACCCAGGTACCCAGACTCCAGATGCCGTGCTCTGTAAGGATGCTCCTTGCAGCACTTCCCATAAGACTGAGTCTTCAGAAGTGACCTACCTGTATGTTGCCCAAATAGAGCATTGTTTAAATAATTTGTAGTGGATCTCCACTAAGATATGCTCTCCGTTCTAGTCATGCTCTACATTAACATTGCCTCAACTATCCATGACATACAAAACAATAATTAACAACTTAGAACGTTATCCATACATAGAGTTAAGATAAGAAAGCAACTTACCAAGTTTTCTTTCTCTTGCTCTGTCTCTCTCTTTCTCTCTCTCTCTCTCTCTCTCTCTCTCTCTCTCTCTCTCTCTCTCTCTCTCTATATATATATATATATATACACACATACACATACACACATATATGGGTATATAATATAATTAGATTTCACACGTTTATAAATTATACTGAACACTCATTTTTGAGGTCATTTTGATTCACAAACAATAGAAATTTAGATATGCTGGTTTACTATTCATCAACGCCCACCACCAAATGACTAAAAGTCCTCCCCCGCTGTCCATGGGACCCACCACCCCTTGGTCCCACCCCCACCCTCTTTCTGTCGGCAACCTCAGTTCTACTGTCCATGTCCAAAGGTTGGTTTTTGTTTAGTCTGTTCCTTTGCTTTGCTTCTTTATATTTCACACATAAGTGAGATCAACCAGTATTTGTCTTTCTCCTTCTGACTTCTTTCATTTAGCATAATTCCTTTAGTTCTATCCCAGTTGTCCTCAATGTCAGGATTTCTTTATTTTAGGGCTGCATGGTATTTCATTGTGTACATATACTGTACCACAAACATTTCATAGAGAAAGAAGGGTATTAAGGTTATTTGTCTGCTTGGGCTGCAAAATATTATAAGACCGGGAGCTTGAAGAACAGAAACTTGTTTTCTCACTATTTTGGAGGTCGGTGGTTCAAGATCAAGGCACCAGCTTATTTGATTGACTCTCTTGCTGGCTTTCAAATGCTGGTCTCACTTGCTCCTTCATGACCTTCTCTCAGTACCAGCACGTGGAGAAGAGCTGGGGGAGGAAGAGGTGGAGGAAGAGGAGGAAGATGAGAAAAAGGAGGAAGAGGTGGAGGAGGAAGAGGAGGAAGAAGAGGAGGAGGAGGAGGAGGAGGAGAAGGAGGAGGAGAGACTCTTTTTCTCCAAGGTTACCAATCCTTTTGGATTACAAATCCACCCTAAAACTTCCCTTAACCTTGATTCCTCTTAAAGGTCCCATCTCCAAGTTCACATTGAGAATCAGGGCATAATTCGAAGAGGCACAACTCAGTCCACAGCAGCACCCAAAATGTTGAGTAATCATATACAAGTGATGATGATAAATGTGATCTTTAATTTCTCTATTTTCAAGATTTTATAATAAACATAATTTACTTGATGTCCTAAGAAAAAAGGAGTTTATAGACACCACACCTATGGCCCAAGGTGATTTTATTTCATCTCTACAATGCGCTCTGAAGCCTCACCAATATCAAGCCATGTGGCCCCCTTCCTCCATGTCTGGGAGTGTCTGTGACGGCACCTGGCCCCTCTCTCTGCCCTGGGGCAGCCCGGGAAGGCCCAGGCAGGAGGGATCCCGTGGCTGTTCTTGGCTGGGGCACCAACTGGCGCTGGCTGGGACCTGGGTGGATGGCGTCTTCTCTGCAGCTGCATTACTTAAAGGCAGAACCAAAGCATATTAGCTAAGTGGTAACTTGAGAACAAAAGCCCAAACCAAATGTTTGGGGCTTTGTTCGAAAGGATGCCATGAATCCGCAGCATGCATGTCTGGGTGGGGAAATTCACCAGACTGGAACAGCCTGAACTTTGGAACCAAACCGCGAGGTAGAGGTGTGACTGCCACGCGGAGGCCCCGGAGGGGAGTCCTGTGCACCACTCAGCCTCCTCCACCCTCTAGCCGAGAAGTTGGGGTAGCCCTCCCCGACCAGCCTAGCACAGTATCAAGGGAGGAGCTAGGCTACCATATTCCTTTTTCCTTTCCTTTCTTTTCATTGTTTTTAAGGAAAGGTGCAGGCAGGAATAAAGGTGAACGAAGCCAGGCAGGAAGAGAGAGGAGGAAGAAATGCTTTATTTATTTTATTGAGTTGCTCATCTTGACTTTTCCCTCCAGCCCTGGGCTGGATTGCAAACCTGGATCCTAAGGATGCATGTGGACTGCGTCTGGTGGACTTCACCATAAAGTCACCAGGGCATATCCCATAATTCTTAAAGTGCTCCCCAAATTTCAGTTTCATTCTGGTGGCAGTCCTGAGCATTTGGGCTAATTTGCACACATGAGAAGGAGGCATCAAAGCAACCCAGGTATGTGTCATTCATTGTCACTGCGGTACACAGCATGACTTCAGTCAGAAGACCCCAGGCCTGGCTGCTTGTGACTTCAGGTTGGCTCCTTGACTCAGCTTCCCAACAGGAATGAAAAAGCACAGGCCCTGCCTGCATTACTGAATTCTTTTGAAGCCAGTGTCTTTCTTGCTCACCGCTATATCCCTTGTGGCTTGTGTAGCATTTGGCAAGTGGGATAAACTTGCAGAGAAAAATAATCCAGGATGATTCAGAAGTTAAAACCACTTGGCTCGAGATGCAAGTCTCTGTGGGTAGCTGAGCAGGAGAGAGTGCTGATCACCCAGACAGGGGATCCCTGCGGATGGAGAAACACGTGAGAGGAGAGGTCCCCTGAATGTCTGGGCAGGAAAGAAGGGGCACAGAAGACCCCTTCTATCTGAAAGTCCTTAGCAGACAGTGAGTGTTCAATGGATAAATCCTGAGTGGTGGTTAAAAATAAATAGGATCTAATAACTACAGAAATTGTTTTCAAAGCATAAGGAACTTCAGACTTTGTGGCAGACACTGACTATGTGGCTACAACTCCTTTTCTGCCAGCACCCACAACTGGACATTTTCCAGACTCTTCTGTAGGGGAGGAAATGCAGAAGGAAGGAGCACCCAGCCTGGCACCCAGACAGCGGGGAGGCCAGGCGTGGAAGAAGCAGAGCCCTGAGATGGAAGGAGACAGAAGAAAACCTGTCTCCCATGAAGAGAACCTGTTTAGACTTTATATAAGTAAGTAACAAACATCTATTTTGCTCAAGCCATTGTAGCTCTTGGAGGTTATTTATAAAGTATCTGGTTCCATCTGAACTAATACAGTCTCTGGCTTAATTCTCGAGGCTCCTAGAGACGTGTGATGTGGGAGAAAGCCCAGGTGCACAGTTCTGGAGTCTCAAACACATTCCACAGCAGTAGCGGTGACAGAAACAGACCTCAAGAGAGTTGGAAGCTCATAAAGATGTCGTTCTGACCATGCAGTTTCAAATGGACCCAGGGAGGAAGACAAGGGGAGGGGCGTGTCTGCACAGACAAGCTGCAAGAGAGGATTTTAAGAGAGCTGACCTTCCAGACGGGCACACCCAATGCAAAGAGGCTTATAGAGACAAAGATAGCAAAGTGCCTAGAGTATGAAGAATAATGCTGGGTAGCTGAGACTTAAGAAGCCTGAAAAATATTTCGGATGACTCTGTTAGGACAAAGGTAGCCACACTGGACCCAATAAAGTACAACATTTCAGTGGTGTCACGTAACTGAAACTTGTTTCTCATGAGGTAACAGTTCAATGAGGGAGTCTTGATTAGTATATGGTCTTCCATGCAGTGATGCTGAGATCAGGCCTTCTTAATTCTTGCGTCTCCACCTTCCTCCAGGATCTCAGAGCCCTCTTCTTTCAGTTGGTGGGGGCAGGAGACATGGGGGTGAAGACCACTCACATCCTAAGCTCTTTGGCCTGGAAGTGATCACTTCTCCCACATTCCATTGGGAAGAACTAGACACATGGCACCATCTAAATGCAACGGGAGCTGGGAAATGTGGTTCCTGGTAGGGTTTCCACATACAACCCTACACTATGAAATGAGAAGATTAAATTACTAGTATATATCTATCTGTCTCTGTGATCGCAATATAAGGATACTTCTTCTTTCAGTGGCAGTTAAAAGGAGATGGCCAGCGAAGGGGAAGACCTACTCTTTGGGTAATTGGATGAAGGAGGAGAGGACATGGAATTCCTCATCTCTCTTGCTTTTCTGGTGTTTCTGTGGATGGGAAGGCTACAGTCAGAATGAGAGTAGAATGGACACTGCTGAAAAGGAATTGAAGACTTAGGTGGAACAGTTACTGCCTCCAGATGGATCAATTGCCTGTCCTGGATGGCCATACTCCAAAGATCACAAAAAAAATTGTGAAAATATCTGCAAAGTAAAAATGTGCAAGACGTACACCGAGTTGTCAGAAAAGAGAAAGTGTCTTCAGGTACACTTGCTTGGTGTCTCGATGGCCAATCCCAGGGCCGTTCCTAAAAATTTCTAAAACACAATTATTTAGAGGACAGCTTATATATTCTTAGAAGGGGAAATACTTATCTTTCTTGACTGATGGCGTGTTGCATCCCGATACATTGTGAGCTGAAAACATCTTCACTTGAAATGCATTTGGCACAGTGCACTTACCAAACACTAGGGATTGGCCTAGTGTAGCTGTGACCTGTTCAGAACACTTACGATTTGGCAAAATCATCTGGCATCAAATCTATTTTATTATAAGGTATTGAATATCTCATGACATTTATTAAATACCGCAAGGGAAAATGAAAAACAGTCTGCAGAGTATCGGCTGCTCACTCTTGTGAGAATGTGTTTGGGAACTACTTCCGAACCCGGCATCACACACAAGAGACTGCGCATCCTTCGCCTGGGAAAAGATCAAAACTCCAAGCACACTTCCTACTGTATGTGTATCCCTTTCAAGCCACTGTAATATTAAAAACAAGTTCAGTCAAGCCATCATAAGTTGGAGACCCTGTCATGATAGTTAAGAGTTACACCTAGACAGGCCAACCTAATCTCAATTTCATTTTCCACTGTTTTAATAGTCTGATAAACCACAGAGATATAGTGACTCCAGATAACTGAGCTTGACACAGCCTTTGGTGAGAGCTCTCAGAAAATTAGGGGGACACCATATGATCTTAGAGATGGTTTAATGGGTGTATACCTAGTTGATAAATCATGCACAGCAGGAGCTGATACAGAAGAAACGGGTGGCCACGCTGGGGTCTTCAGCAGTGAGACAGGTCTCACCAACAAATTGGAATGAGGCAGGTGTTTGGTGGCAGGGAGAGGTGGGGAAAGACAAAACGGAAAGTGATGTCTGGCTTGATGACTGTGGACACGTTACACATTCAGATGAGATGTGCCGGCCACAGTTTCCACACCCGCAGCTGCCCACACCAGCCAGTGTTTGCCGTGTCAGATCGTGGCTCCTGTATTGCGATATCGTACATCCTTCAAAAGAAGCTAGAAACCCAGATGCTGGTTTCTGGTTCAAAGTTAAAACAAAAACAGAAAGAAAGAAAATACTTTGCAGGCCAAACAAAACACCTCTGCAGGCTGCAGTTGACAACCGGACTTCAGTGTCTGACTTCTGAGTCCAAGGAAGATTTCTAGTAGCACAGGGCTGGTCCCACTCTATCCAACGCTTTTAATCAATGCCTTGGCTTCAGCTCTGGAAAGCATTCAGATGAAACTGGCTCCTGGTCCAAAGCCAACAAGACTGTCGGACAACTGATTTGAGATACTGAATAACCTCAGCAAGCAAAGCTTGGTGCATAACAAGCAGCTTGACCTGCATCAAGAGGAGCTCTTGGATCGGCAAATGTACGATCATGTCCTCGGGTTAAAAAAAAAAATCAGTCGTTCAAATATAGATTGCTTAACAAGAGCACATGTTAGAAAAAAGTGCAGTAGAATCTTAGTTGCTTGCAAATCATTGCAAGGCAATGCTGTGATGCAGCTGCCAAAATGCAAAAGCGATCATAGACTGAATCAAAAGAAGCAAATCCTGAGTTTCTTAGGCCAGCCACATCTGGAACACCTCCTTCAGGTCTGGGAAACACTGAGGAGGGCCGTGGAGAAACTGAAGTGCAATTGGAGGAAGTCAACGGGATGGTCAGAGGACTGGAAACCAGTCAAATGAAGGAGGTCTAATGAAGTCAGGGTTGCTTTTCTTTGAGAGAGGAAGTCTTAGAAATACATAAATGCTGGGTTCCAAAAATCAGGGGTGCTCATGTGGACGGTGGACTAGACTTTTTCCTAGACTAATGTCTGGACTAATGTCAAGGGAGAAATAGTACAGAGTTCAAGTCAATGTTTAAACACCTTTCAAACACCTGTCTGCTGAGGAGAGGGGTTTTCCAGAAAGGAAACTAGCCCCCCACTCTGCCCTGAAAGATGGCACCATGCAAGTAGAACATGGGAGACCTCTGCGAAGGAACAAAGCAGTGGAAATTTCAGTGGTAAAGGGGTGATCATTCACAGTAATGGGTCCAGGTGGAATGTAAGGTTTTCCTAGCTACTGCTAAAAATAAGCAGCCCACTAATAACCCTCTCACAGGTCAGGCTAGTAGGGGATAACAGTCAAAGGAAATATTGGAGTGGGGTTGGAGGAGCTAATAATAGTGGGGACTTAGGTAGGTTTACCATATTTTCTTAAGACAAAAACAGGACACTGGGATGGCAAAAATGGGGTAGGGTTATGTGCTGATGACTCACGGGAGGGGAGGAGATGGAGCAATCCGAGCAAGAGCAGGGCAGCCAGACCAGCAGCAAGTAAGGACTATATGATACCCATCGGCAATCACACAGTAATGACGTGTGGTCTGGCGGGATGTCATACCAACGTCCAGTGCTGGTGCAAGGAATTTTGGCAACTTAGGCACTATTGGTGCCCCTATAAGTCCTGCTCTAGATGTCCTGCCTAAAACACTAGCTGTTTTAACAATCCCAGTGCCAGAAATGCCCAATAACCAGTCCAGTGCTATAAATGCCTTGCAACCATCCCAGTGCCAGAAATGCCCAATAACCCCACAGCGCCAGAGATAACACTTAACTGCAGCTCAACATGCTGAGGTGCTCTGGTCCCTTTGAAGAAACAGGTGCACATGGCGTGGGGGGCATCCTCTGCCCACATGGCTCCTGTCTCCTCACGGAGGGTAGGGACAGCAGCAGCAACCTTAGCCCACTGCAGTCAGCACTGAGTCAGGACCGTCTTTAATACAGGACAAAAGAGACAACTGGCTTTATACTCCCCTCAACAGAATGGGTCTGGGGCAATGCAACTGCCCTTTGCCCTGCATTAAAGATGGCTCTAGTTTATTAAAAACAGGACAAAATTGATATTTATATTGAAATGACAGGAAACATGCAAAAAGGTTATTATTCCATTTATTTATTTATTTTTATTGTAGTAACTTTTATTCTATATATATCAAAATAAGCTCATATATATACATATATATATGTATGTATACACGTTCCCCATATGAGCAGTTTCCCTGTTCCTCAGATATATGTCAACATACGCAGCTCTCCACCAAATCACCAAGTTTCTTAAATATTGTCCAGTGGGCTCTGCCACGACTACCTCCCCTGCCCCCCATTTCACTCCCTATTGGTCACCTCAGTTCTATTGCAAGTGTCCAAGTGTCGGTTTTGTTTCGCCTGCTCCTTTTGTTTTTTTCTATTTACAATCCACCTATGTGTGAGGTCATCTGTCTATCTAACGATCTTTCTTCTTTTAATTTATTTCACTTAGCATAATGTTTTCTAGTTCCATCCACGCTGATTCAAATGACAGGGTTTCATCTCTTCTAAGAGCTGTGTAGTATCCATTGTGTATATGGAGCACATCTTCTTCATCCATTCATCTGATTTTGGGCACTTAGGTAGTTCCCAGTTCTTAGCTATTGTGAATAGGGCTGTAATAAACATGGGGGTGCAAACATCTCTGCAAATTAGTGTTTTTGTACCTTTTGGGTAAACACATGAAGTGTGGTGGTGGGATCATATAGAATTTCCATCTTCAAATTTTTGAGGAATCTCCACACTGTTTTCCATAGGGGCTGCACCAATTTGAACTTTGACCAACTGTGCAAAAGTGTTCCCCTTTCTCCACATCCTCGCCAGCATTTGTGTTTCCAGACTTCTGGACAATGGTCAGTCTCTCAGGTGTAAGATCTCATTGTTGTTTTTATTTGCATTTCCCTGATAACCAGTGAGTAGAAACATCTTTTCATGTGCCTGTTGGCCATCTGTATATTCTCTTTGGGAAAATGTCTATTTAATTCCTTTTTCCATTTTTTGATTGGATTGCCTGTTTTTCTGTTAATGAGTTTTATTACTTCTTTTTGCATTTTAGACATAAACCCTTGTCAGAAATACAAAATGCAAATAAATATCTTCTCCCAGTTAGTGGGTTGTATTTTTGTTTTGGTGATGTTTTCTTTCACTATGAAGAAGCTTTTTAATTTGATGTAGTCCCAATTGTTTTTCCTTTTTGTTTTCCTTGATGCTGGAGTTGAGTCCCCAAAGGCCTCCCTAAGGCTGATATCATGGAATATCTTTCCTATGTTGTCTTCCAAGAATTTTATGGTTTCCAGTCTTATGTCCAAGTCTCTAGTCCATTTTGAGTTAATTTTTATGAATGGTGTTAGAGATGATCTGCTTCATTCTTTTGCATGTGGCTGTCCAGTTTTCCCAGCACCATTTATTTAAAGAACTTTCCTTTCTCCATTGTATGTGTTTGGCTCTTTTATTGTAGATAAACTGTATGTATGTGGGTCAGTTTCTGGTGATTCAGTTCTATTCCACTTGTCTGTGCCTCTGTTATTATTCCAGTACCATACTGCTTTGATCACTGTCACTTTGTAATATAACTCAATGGCTGGGATTGTGATACCTCCAGATTTGCTCTTTTTACTCATAGTTATTTTAGCTATTCAAGGTCTTTTGTTGTTACATGCAAATTTTAAGGTATTTTTTGTTCTATTTCTGGGAAATAAACCCGTGGGATTTTAATGGGGAAAGCATTAAATCTGTATATTCTTTAGGTAAGATAACCAATTTAATCATATTGACCATTTCTAACCATGAGCAGGGGATGTCTTTCCATCTCTTTGTATCCTCCTCTATTTTTTAAGAAGGACTTGCAGTTTTCATTGTACAGGTATTTCACCTCCTTTATTAAGTATATCCCAAGATATTTGATTCTTTTTACTTCTATTTTAAGTGGTGTGGTTTTCTTGATTTCATTTTCTTTCAGCGTGTTGTTTGCATATAAGAATGAGACAAATTTTTGTGCATTTTTTGTAGCCTGCCACTTTACTGTATTTGTTGATGAATTCTAATAGTTTTTTGACAGAGTTTTTAGGGTTTTCAATATATATGGTCATGTCACCAGCATATAATGAGAGTTTTACTTCCTCCTTTCCAATTTGGATTTCTTTTCTTTTTCTTGCCTAATTGCTTTGGCTAAGACCTTCAGTATGATGTTAAATAGCAATGGTGAGAATGGACAGCTTTGCTTTGTTCCTGACCTTAGAGAAAATGCTTTCAATTTTTCACCATTGACTATGGTGTTGACTGTGGGTTTGTCTCATATAGCTTTTATTATGTTGATGTATATACCTCATATCCCCATTTTTTTTGTAGAGTTTATCATAAATGAGTATTGAATCTTGTCAAAAGTTTTCTCTGCCATCTATTGCTATGATCATGTGCTTTTTCTTCTCGCTCTTGTTGATATAGTGTATTACACTGCTGGATTTACATATATTGAATCATCAAGTGGACAAATCCCACTTGATAATGATGGATAATCTTTTTGATGTATTGTTGCATTTGGTTTGCTAACATTGTGCTGAGAAGTTTTGTATCTATATTCATTTGAGATGTAAGTCTGTAACTTTCTTTCTTGGTGATGATGTTAGCCTCATAGAAAATACTTGGGGGTATTCCATGTTCTTCAATATTTTGGAAGAGTTTGAGAAGAATAGGTATTATTTCTTCTCTGAAGTTTTGGTAAAACTCATTAGAAAAGTCATCTGGTCCTGGGCTTTTATTTTTAGGGAGACTTTTTATCACCTCTTCGATTTCTTTGCTTTTGATTGTTATGCTCAGGTTTTCCAGTTCTCCCAGGTTCAGTCTTGGTAGATTGTGTTTTTCTAGGAATCTCTCCATGTCCTCAAATTTCTCTGCTTTGTTGGTATAGAGTTGTTCATAGTAGTCTCTTAGGATATTTTGTATTTCTATGGTACCTGTTGTAACTTCTCCCCTTTCATTTCTGATTCTAGTTATGAGAGTTTTCTCTCCCTTTTTCTTTGTGAGTCTAGCAAATGGTTTGCTAATTTTGTTTATTTTTTCAAAGAACAGTACTATCCCATTTAATACAGTACATCTGGTCAAACTAATCTTAGAAAAGTCTGAGTATCAGAGTCATTACAAGCTATAGTCTCAAAAGCATAAATCATGGCATCAGTGTTGGTTGAAGTTGGTTGAACATGAAGCATGAGGGGTCTTCCAGTGATGTAGAATATGTATGTTTCTTTGTTCCCAAGGAACATCCCCACAGGAAGTTACATCTGCATCTTCCACTCAGTAGGCAGCTATGCTTCTAGGAGATCAAAGGATGCTCATTGTTGCCTCTTCTCTGAAGTCTAGCATGACTCAAGTCTTACAAGAGATAAGGAGACTGAACATTAAGTTGAATTTTAGTAATGGTTGTGAAAATGCTAGATTCCCTCTTCGTAGATATCATGTATCCACAAGCTCTAGAATAAAGTCTTTGAATTGTTAAAGAAGAAACTTCATGGATAAACTATTTCCACCTCTTTGTTGTATTGGGAAACTGACTGCCACAAAGGGTAAGTGAATTATCTAGGATCACTAGATGGTAAATGACCAATCAGGAACTTGAACCGAGTCTCCTGACTCAAGCTGTTTCCAAGATCATCACACATAGTATGGATCCTCCACAGAAAACTTGATCTCATAATCAGCCCTATTATGGGGAACCTGAAAAATGGTCTTGGTAGTAATTATAATGGTCTCCAGGCACATCGCTTTTTTATCTTTTTTAAAGAAAAGATGCAGGCAGGAACGAAACCACATAGGCAGGAAGGCAAGAAGAGAGAAGAGGAAGAAGCATTTATTTTTATTTATTTGTTCACATTGGTTGTCCCCTCCAATCCCAGCCCCTGAATCCAAGTCTTGAACCTGGGACTTTGTAATGTATGTGAGACAGCTCGCAGGGTGTGCTAGATGCTAGGTCAGCAGAGTGCGTCCTCCATACATATAGTTTTTAAGAGCCCGAGAGAGGAGTTTTGACATATCTGTTTTGGCATCTATTTGTTTGCTCCTCAAGTTCATGTTTCATCATATCATTTTTATGCCACAGATCTCTCTTATCTGTGGTTCTGATGGCATCTTGCTAAAATGAAGGTCCTGTAGGGTTTCTGGGGAGAAACCGGAGCTTTCTTAGATCATCTCTGAAGGCCAATTCCCAAGTCCCCCTCACATTCCTCCTTCTTCACTGAAGTCCAGCATGACAAAACAGGCACTGACTGCCAGGGCCCCTCCATTACCCAGCGCCATTATGCAGTTCACAAGTAAAGACTCAAGCTGACCTCATCTCTGAGTCAGTCACATCCTTTGATCTCCTAGAAACATGGCTAAGCTGCCTACTGAGTAGGAGATGCAGATGTAACTTCCTGTGGGGATAGGCTCACTCTTTACTGAGGTACCATCACAGTTCAATTCCTCATCAGCTTCCCCCAGAAAGAGTAATGGGACAACGACCCAATGGAGAGCCCATATGCCACCAGATTAAGATCTACTGAATAGAACCCTTCTCTTGGATAATAGCTCTGACTTTTATTCAGTTGAGGTGAGTCTTCCTGGGACAGACCTGCAGTAGCATCTATAAGGTCCTCCTAGCTTATCGGCAGAGATCTCGTTTCCCTCCATTGCCTTTGCTCTCTGCTTCACTGCTGCTCAGTAGTCTTAAATTTTAATGATTGTGATTTTCTCAGCAACTTTTTAAGAAAAGAACTCTCTCTACTCCAACTTCTGGAATACGAAAAAATGCTTCCTTCCCAGTACAGGCTTCATGTGGATTCTGCAGGTCCTTGGGGACACCAGGTAAGTCTAATAAAAACCACAAAGCATGAGGGATATTCCAGTGATGAGGGACATGTACCGTTTGTTGTTGTCAAAGAAGGAGGGGATCCCTGGAGCCCAAAGTGATTCTCTGTACACCTGTAGACCTAAGGCAGCTCTTGCAAGCATTCCCAGCACCTCCCAGAGAAGGAAGTGAGGTGGCCTCTAGGGAGACAGGGATCTTGACCCTCCTCCTGGTTCTCTGTTGCTTTGTGTCACTTCACACCAACTGTCTCGTGGTAGAACAGAATGGTCCTTCCATTAGGGACTGATTTGCCCTGGGTCATGAGCCTGAACCTGGGTTCTGCCCATCAGGCACAGACTTGGTCAGCAGTGCTTGGTAAGCAGGCTCACAGTGAGCACAGGGTATCTCTAGGCTGACTCCCTTTTGGACACACCTTTAAGGTCACCTTTAATCAGAGTTTGAGTGTCATCACTACTGTGTGCATCCATACCAAAGGCATTTCCCTGAGTGCATAAACATTTCATTCCATTTCTATCCCTAACCCTTGGTCTGGCTCACCACTCTGTGATAGCCAGCCTCTAAGATGTCCCCCAGTTATCCTTATCTGCTGGTGCTCACATCCACCTGAAGTTCCTTTCCACATGGAATACAGTCAGCTGAAGAGAAATGACCCATTGCAGAAATGACAGTGAGATTTCTCAGGCTAAATCCTGAAAGGATACTATTGCTTCTACCGCCCTCGCTCTTGCATCACTCACTCTAGAAGAAGCCAGCTGCCATGCTGTGAGGATGCTCAGGCAGCCAGCCCTAAGGAGAGGTCTACATGGCAAGGAAAGGAGGGTCTCCTGCTGACATGTGAATGAACCACTGGGAACCAGATACTCCAGAACCAATCAAACCTTTGAATGTAGTCTTAGCTGACCTTTGACATCAATCTCATGAGAGACCCTGAAGCAAAACCATCCAACTAAGTTGCTCTTAAAGTCCTGACTCACAGAAGTGACAAGAGATAATAGACATTCATTGTTGTTTAAGCTGCTAAATTTAGGGGTAATTTGCTACAGCAATAGATCATTGATGCATGCTCCATAAACACTTGATAAGTGAGTGGGTGAGTGAATACTGAATGAATGAATCTCACAGTGCTCACATGTGATGCAATAGTCACTGCATCTCACTTCCATCAAAAAGAAGCAAATGCCATGTCCTCCCACGGAGTATCCTCATTCCCCATCAAGGCAGGAAGAAGGAGCATGATTCCCACTTTACAGAAAGAAGCTCATTTCTCCCCAAATCCGGTCACCTAAGTCTTGAACTCCCATTTGAACAAATACTATATTATGTAACATTTGTTATTACTGATGTTACTAGTGAGTATTATGGAGTCGTGCCTGCAATCATGCATTGCTTAACAACCTATATAGTTACAGGTACAATCACTCATTGTTTAACAATGAGGATACATTCTGAGAAACTGGTCATTGAGTGATTTTGTCCTTCTGCACACACCGTAGAGTATAATTACACAACCGAGACGATAGCCTGTTGGGAGCACTGTCACGCACACAGCGCATCACCAACCAAAATGTGAAGCCTCATGTGACTATATAAATAGGTGATCATTAGAATACATTCCCATGTAAACATAGATGGAAGCAGACTGAGAGAGAGGAGACTATGCATAAAATGTTAGTAGCTCTTCTCTTTGGGTGGGCCATTCTGAATAATTTTTAATTTAGCATTCGCCAAATTTCTACAGCGAACAAGTGTGCGTTGCTTAGAATTAGAAAAAATGAGATTCTCTTTCAAAAAGGAGAAGAGAGGGCACCGCTGGTTGGGGCTGACTCTCCCAGCTGGGGGAGAGGCCCTGCTTGTTGGGTGGGAAGAACAAAGGGCCCGCCTGCGCCCACGGGTCCTCAGGGCTCTCCTGCAGCTGCCCGGCCAGGCTTGCTGGGGAGCCGGGTCTGGCCAGGCTCTCAGCAGCATGAGGAGTCAGGAGTGGCCCTGGGGCCACCATCTGGGCTGGAAGGTCGGACCTTTCCCACCCAGCCCAGCGGGAGTGCGATGGAGTTGTCAGGAGCGCAGGAAGAAAGAGCAAGGACGAGAAAGTAGGCCGCCAGGAACTGGAGGAAATAAACAGAGAGTTCCGGTGAAGGGGAGACTGGCTTTGATCCTGGGCTGGGAATGGCAAGGCCTGACTCTGGGAAGAGTGACTGAGTTTCTGTGACATCCTCAGCCCACCATGGGCTGTCTCAGTCAGAGTCTCAGAACAGCACAGCGGGAAAGTGAAAAGGGTCCAGGAATCAGCCCCTAGACCCCCTCTTCCCCACCAGATACAAGCAGGCTGGGCTGTGGGCCTGCAGCCACCCCGTCCTGCTGCCTGAAGGCCACACTCAACTCGTCATGGGGCACCAGGGACTCCCCACGGGACCCTCCTCCCTCCGCTCTGCTGGGCAGACTCATCTGGGCTACATTCCTTTCTTTGCTTCTAATTAATGTTTAAAAATGATGACATACCCAATAATACTATAATAATACAAAACTGGTCATCGTGATCGATTGTAAGTTACCTCTGTGGACCATTAAGTACATTTGCCTTATCCTGCAACTGGTCCCACTAACTATGTGCAGAACTCTTTTATCTTGCAAAACTGACACTGTCCCATTTCAACAGCAGCTCCCCTCTCCCCTCCCAAATGTCCCCGGCAGCCACCATTCACTCTCTGTCTCTCTCTCTGACTCTGACTCCTCTAGGGCCCTCCTAGAAGTGGAATCCTACTCTATGGGTTGTTTGGGTTCTGGTTTATTTCCCTCAGGATAATGTCTTCAAGGCTCATCTGCATCGTGGCATGAGGACATGGGTCATAATGCCCTTTCTTTTTAAGGTGGTGTGATTTTCTACTGCACATTCATACCACATTTTGTTTGTTCATTATCTGTTGATGGAGCATTGAGTTGCTCCCAACTTTCAGCTCTTTAGTGTGAAGGTGCTGCCACCCCAATGAGTGTGCAAGTGTTCTGTTTGACTGCAGTGCCTCTCCTTGGAGTCAGACCACACCCCACAGTTACTGGCCTCATTCATGGCAAAATTCCTAGTGTACATAGTGGCTATTTTTCTGTCAGAGGCATTTAGAAACCGCCCTGGCTCTTATCCAAGGTAAGTCTTGAAAAAGGTCATTACTCAGCTTGTATCTTGTATCAGTCCAAAAGAGAAAATAATGCACTCTAATTTTTACCTTTATTGAACACTTACTGTGTTAAGGAGACTAATACCCTCCATATATGTTAATATCTGAACCCCTGAATCTGTGATATGTTATCTTACATGGCAAAAGGGACTTTGCTGATGCAATGAAGTTAAAGCTCTTGTGATGGGGAGATGGTTCTGAATCATCCAGTGGACCCTAAATGCAATCGAGGGAGAGACGCTCAGACTCAGAGAAGGTGATGTGATGATGGAAACAGAGGTCTGACGGATACAAGGAAGGGGCCATGAGTCAAGGCGTGCAGGCGGTTTCCAGAATGCTGGAAGCGACGAGAAGATGGAGTCTCCTGCAGAGACTTCAGAAAACACAGACCCACTGACACCTGGATTTTAGGGTTTCTGACCTTTGGACTGTGAGATAATAAGCTTGCTTTATTTTAAGCTATGAAGTTTGCACTAGAAAATGTTCATTTGAGACTCGCACAAGTACTATATATGCCCAGCTTGCTCCAAGCGCACCACGCATATCCTCTTCCTTTAACCTGTCATCCTCCCAGGAGATCATGATGCTGCTGGCCCTAGGATACAGGTAGGAAACTAAAGAAGGGAGGTTAAGGGACTTACCCAAGTTTCCTGATTATTGCTGTAAGGAGCCAGGATCTTCTCTTTCTCTTAGCAAACACTCCAGTTTCTTCGCGGTAGATTGTTCTCCTCCATCAAGCATATGCTCAGTGAGGTCCAGGTGTGGCCAGATGACACTGACCAGGCCCATTCAAGGCTGTGGTTCTTGAATCAAGGGATTCAGGGCAGAGTGTCTGAGCACATGCACTCCAGCAGAGACGTTTTCATGGGTGTCTGCTGCTTTCTGCTCACCAGCTCCCAATCCCGCTGCAGGAGGGCCCACACTCCATTGTCCAAGCCAGAGGCAGAGTCTTTTGCCACAAGTAAGGAAGCTCGCATCAAGACCCACTCTCCTTGGGCATGTTGGAGACAGCAGAAACGAGGTGTCGTCCACTCCACCTGGATTTCAAACAACTCTGTTACTGCCAGATACAGAGGGCTTGGAGGGTGATATGCCCTTAGCACCATCCTGCCTCCTTTGCCTCAGACAAATGGCCAACAGTTTACCACAAGGTCATGCAAACACGTTCTCACCATCTCCTTAGGGCTGAAGTGAGTAATTTTAGGAAGGGGAGTAGCCTGCTGGCCCAGATTTTACTGGGGTTCACCCTACTCTAATGCCTGGGCCTGTCTAGCTTTGCCGGGTGTCCAGAGCAGCTTGTCCCAGTGATTCCAGGTCACTGCAGAGCTGGTGTTTCCCCATGCCCAGCAGAGCTGTCTACAGGGGACATTATTGCTCCTGGGTAAGTGTTCCTTTTTCATGTGTATGTCATGCACAGAAATCCATGACTTTCATTTGCATTCAAATCCCCCTTCTCTATACACCTCATGATAGTTAATGGTGGGATGCCCAGATAGCTGGTAAAAACACTGTTTCTGGTTGTATCTGTGAGAGCACTTCTGGAAGATATTAGCATTGAATCAGATCAAGTAATGAAAGTTGCCCTCACCGATGGGTGTGGGCGTTATCCAATTCCTTGGTAAATCACATAGAACAAAAAGGTGGAGGAAAGGCAAATTCCCTCTCTGCCTAATCTGTGACATCTACCTTCTCCTGCCCTCGTACATGGGTGCTCCGCGCCCCGCCGTGCTCCGCGCCCCGCGGTGCTCTGCTCTGTGCCCCGCCGTGCTCTGTGCCCCGCGGTGCTCCGTGCCCCGCCGTGCTCTGTCCGTGCTCCGCCGTTATCTGCTCTGTGCTCTGCCCCGTGCTTACCTCCTCTCAGTGCCCTGTGCGTGTCTTATTCCCTCACTTGGGAACCTGTGCTCCCAGATCACATTAGTGAGGATTAGCTACTCCTCATAGAGAGACAACTCAAAGTAACAGCGAGTTAAATGACAGATGAGCTTATTTCTCTCCTGTAAGAATCCAGGTGGATGGTCCAAAGCCAGTCCGGTGGTTTTAAGACAATCCAGATGCAGATTCCTCTGTCTATTCTTTGTCCTCAATATGCAGCTTCTGCTTTGTGGCTGAGATGGCAGCTCCGTTTCAGAAATCATGTTCTGTCAGCAGTAAACCCAGAAGACCAAGTGAGAGGAACCTTTTCCCTTTGGAGCAATGCTTCCTGGGATTTGCACAGAACACTTCCAGTTCCTCTATTTAACTGGCCAGAACTTAGTCATCTGGTCTCACCCAAACGCGGAGATGACTGGGAAACATAGTGCACATCCTCGATGGCCATGAACATGAGCACAGTCTGCTTACAATGTGTTAAAACTTAAATAAGGCTGAAATTTGTGAAAAATCACCTCAGAGAAGCAATAGATGTATTGGCCATCAGGGAGGCTAACTGTCTCTCACACACATTCCTCTTCCCTTCTTCTCCTTCTTAAATACCTGTTCACACATTACTTGTACTTCCATAGGAAGAATTTCATCCTTCTCCCAGGATCTGGCCCATTTCCTTTAGAATGCTAATTACACATTTTACTGTGATTGTTTGATTGACTGTTCTCTCTCCTCCTGGAATAGAAACAAGATGGGAATAAGAATATTGTCAATTTTATATCATGTGTCCCTACTGACTAGCACAGACTCTAGTAAGAAGCACACATTCAACAACTGTTGAGTTAAATAATGAGTGCAAAAGACACTTACCAGCTCTAACTTTCTATGTGCATGTAACGATTTGCACATTACTATTAGTGTCACCTAACCCCTCTCCAAGTAAGCGCTTGAATTTCTCCTTCATGGGAACGTATGAAAAACCACGCTGGTCATGTCTCATCCTCGAGACTTGCTATAACACTATAGTCATCAAGACTGTGTGGTATTTGTGGGGAAAAAAAGACAAATAGATCAATAGAACAGAACAGAGAGTCCAGAAATAGACCATGAATATCCAAACAGCTGTTTTTCCGCAAGGTTGACAATTCAGTGGAGAAAAGAGTCCAAGTCTATTCAACAATGGTGCTAGAATAATTGGACATCAATATGCAAAAGAAAGCATGAGTGTGTGTGTGTGCGTGTGTGTGTGTGTGTATGAGACAGAGAGAGAGAGAGAGAGAGAGAGAGAGAGAGAGAAAACTTTGTAACATGCCATGAAAAAAATTAAGTCACCCTGGATGACTGACCTAAATGCAAAATCTAAAACCATAAAGCAGCCTGTTTTCCTCTTGATGTATGGCCTACCCTTATCCTATCTCTTAAAATGTGTACTGTCTTCAGTAAACCTCACTTGCTTTGGCTTAAAAAAAAATACAAAACACTATAAAGCTTTTACAAAAAATATGTGAGAAAAGTTTTGCAACCTCAGCTTAGGCAAACATTTCTTTAAATGACAGCAGAAGTGCAATCTATAACAGAATGTATTATTGGACTTCACCCCAATTAAAAACTTCTGCCATTCAGACACTGTCCAGAGGATGAAAACACAAGCCATATGGGGAAGGGAATATTTATAAAGCATATGTTTGATAAAGAACTTATATCCAGAATATACAAAAACACCTACAATTCAATAATAAGAAAGCAAACAGTTCAATTAAAAATAGGCAGCATATTTGAAAGACATTTTAACAAAGAAGAAGTATGGATAACAAATAAGCACACAAAAAAGATTCTCTACGCTAGTAGATAATAGGGAAATGCACACTAAAACCAGAGTGAGATGCAATTATATTTTTATTCAAATGACTAAAATTTAAAAAGACTGAGAATATCAAGTATTTGGAAGACCTGCATCTCTCATCTACTGCTGGTGGAAAAGTAGAGTATTGAGGGTACAGCTGGTTTTCCAGGTATACCTTCATAGCATTCAGTTTCTTAAAAAATTAAATGTATATCAACATTATGATCTAGTCATTTCACTCCTGTTTACCAAAGAAAAGTGAGAACTTATCTCTATAGACTTTCACATGAATGTTTATAGTAACAACATAAATGTCCATCAGCTGTCATATCCCTACACAATGGAATATTATTCAGCAATGAAAAGCATAAACTATGCCACTTGCTACAACATATGTGAGAAATAAAAATAATTATTCTGAGTGAAAGAAGTTCCATGGAAAGAAAACAAGCACTCTATGATTTCATGAGTATAAAATTCTATGAAATGCAAACTGAAATATAGAGACAGAAATTAGATAAGAGATTGCCAAGAAGCAATCTGGGAGGGGATACAGAGGGAAAAAGAATTTAAAAAATAAAAAGACATGAGAAAGTCTGGAGGGTGATGGTGTCTTGATTATAGATGATTTTACAGGTGTATACATATGCCAAGATCTTATCAAATTGTATGCTTTACATATGTGCAATTTATTATATGCCAACTATGTATACCTCAATACACTTATAGGAAGGTTTTTATAATAGCAAAATAAAACAAGTACTGTAGATAGTAAAAAATACATAGCATTGCAAATCCAGCAATATGTTAAAATAATTATAAAGACAGAGTATGCATTACTTGGCATAAAGAGTTTCCTAGGAGTGTGTTTCTAATTAACATTAGGAATCTTAAGTATGTGACTCAACACATTAACAGACTAAAATAGAACAGCCATATAATCATCTCAGTATTTGAAATGTGAAACATTCAATAAACACTTTAGTAAACCAGAATATGAAGGAAATCTCTCATTTAATAACCCCTTTTTTTCTTAAGTAGAAACATTGCAAACTTCCATTTAAGTCAGAAGCAATATTAAAGTAGTCCTTATTGTTTCATTATCTAGTTAACATTACACAGGTGATCCTAGCCAATGAAATAAGACAAGAAAAACAGATAAGAGGGAAAGATTGAAAGAGAACAATATTGTCAAAGATAAGATTTTCCACATAGAAAGAAATTCTTAACCTCTACAGTAAAACTATTTCAACTATCAAGAGAAAGGTTTTAAATGTTGGTTATTTGGGTAGAAATTGCATTTTGAGCCAGAATCATATTCCCAAATATACAAAGGACTCTGAGAAATAAATCTGTTTAACTTCCCTGATGCTCAGTAAAATAATAATAGTGATACGTGCTGTTTACTAAGATTCTATTACAAGAAAAATTCTACCTTTTATATCTTGAGTTATTTTTTTCAGTCACAGTATCATCTACCTACAACTGAAATAGCAGTATAAAACACATGTATAAGACAAAGTATTTGTGCAATTTATTCACAGTGCCTGAAGTTCACACAAATATGCAGATGTTGAAATAACTCCATGACCCATACTTGTCTGCAGCTAACAGGTTTGGCTTCACTACCACAGAGGATTATAGCCTGTGCAGTCAATTAGACCAAATATTTCCCGTGTAAGAGTTTATCATCCTTCCTTGTCTCTAATAGAGAAACAAAAGTTTTCTTTAGACCTAGGAGAGTCAACATAGTTATCTCCTGAACGAGATATGTAGTGGGTGGCAAATGCATTAGATGGGGAAGGAAGACCCTTTATACCACAGGTATAATTTTTCATATTCACAACAATTTTAAGCTATTGTTATTATCTACATATTACAAATTAGGGAACTGAAACATGAAAGGATAGGTCAACTTTCTGGAGGTCACACAGCTACTAAGAGACAAATGGAATCTATATCTGTTTAATCCTGTCATCAAACTCTTCATCCTGTTAGGCTGTGTAACTCCAAAAAAAATTGAAGAGTTACATTGTTTTTAAAAAATCTTCAGATTCCCATACTAAACAAAGAGAACCATCCGGCAGTAACTCAAAAGGGCAGATACTGAAAACTCAGGGACTTTGGAGTCAGACAAGATTTGAATCCTTGACCTGCCATGTTCTACCTGTATGACTTCAGCAAGTTTCTTAGACTCTGCTACTTGGTTAATGAAATGCTGGTAGCAATAGCGCCACTTTTACAGAATTGTTCTCAGTTCACTCATTAATTTATTCAACAGATACTTGATGAGCATCTGCTCAACTTGTGATGCAGTGCTTGGGTTCTGCAGTGGACGGAAGGGACAGCAATGCTGCTGTCATGGGACCTAGAGGTCTTAGGCACCTCTGAAGCAATGAGTACGGCAGCACCCAGGATGTGGTCTCTGATACCATTCTCCATGAAAAGGAGCCAGGACGCCTTGGAGAAATGACTGTTTCTAGGAATTGAGCAGGAAATGTGAAAGATGAGCCTGGAGCAGCTGAAAGGGTTACAAGAAGTGTTTTGAAAAAAAATAAAAGGAAGGGGGCATGTCCTAGGTATATAGAAGCCACCTGGAAGAGCCACAATGGCTAAAACTGAAACAATTTGAGAACAAAGATAAATGGCAGGATGGGCTTACAACCTAAGGCATAAAATAAATACCTCTGAGTCCAAGCTGATATACAATAATCAAATAAATAACTAAATGAGGAGGAAGAAACAAAATTCCACAGAGAATACTTCCAAATAATGCATGTAGATACCCTGCTTTCAGGGAGTATCAGCAACGTTATTTGTTTAACTGGGGCTACCATAACAAAATGCCAGAGACTGTGTGGCTCAAATAACAGAAATGTATCTTCTCACAGGTCTGGACGCTGGACGTCCAAGACCAAGATGGTGGCAGGGGTAGTTTCCTCTGAGACCTCTCTCCTTGCTGCATCCTCATATGGTCTTTTCTCTGTGTGCAGAGGTCATGGCCAAATTTCCCCTTCTTATAAGTATGCCAGCCCTACTGGATTAGGGCCCACCCTAATGGTCTTATTTCAATTGAATTGCCTCTTTATCTCCAAATATAGTTATCGTCTAAGGCCCCAAGGCTTAACCCTTCAATATATGAATTTTCAGGGGACACATTCAGCTTATACAGCTACACTTAGTCACTTGCTTTCAGGGAATAGACTGCAGGAAAGGGGAAAAGTCAACTTGGTAGTGTCAAAACCTGGAAAATCCCACCTCAGCCAGCATATCGAGGTCAAGGTCATCGGTGATGTCATATTGATAATACCACCCTCATTATGATGGTGACAATGGCACCTGCCTTTAAGGTGTCCCTTCCCCAAACATATCTGAGGAAAAAGATCAAGTAATCGATAATGTACAAAGTTCAAAAACATCCATGACCAGTACTCCTCAAACTGTCAAGGTCATCAAAAACAAGGAAATGGTGTGCTCTGGTATCATAGTGAATAAGGCCACTGAAAACAGTCCATATGCACCCCAAGACCCAGGTTTGGGATCCAGGGTTGGGGGGAGCACCAAGATGACCAACTGGATGAAATAAATAAATGCTTCTTCCTCCTCTCTTCCTGCCTGCCTTGCTCATCTTCATTCCTGCCTGTACCTTTCCTTTAGAAAACAAAAACGAGGACATTCTGCCACAGATTGTCACAGACCAGGGGACACATGCTGGCGAAAAGCAACATGGCTCCTGACTGGAACCTTGGAACACAATGTGTGAACTAGTGAAATCCAAACACATTCAGCAGTTTCCTTAATCATGTACCCTTATTGCTTTCTTAGTTGTCACAAATGTCTGCCGTGATGGAAGGAATTAGCAATAGGAGTAACTGGGTCTGGGGTGCACTTGAAATCTGTGCTATCTTTTCTGTAAACCGAAAATGATCCTAAAGAATGAAAATAGTATTTAAAAAAATACCTCACCCTCATGAACTTACGTTCTTCTTGGGGATGGGGTGGGGAACAGCCCCTGATAAACATCAGAAATGGAAGTGAAGTAAGTTATGTGGTGTGTCCGAAGGCAATAATAAATACTCTGATCAGAGCACAGAGTCGGCAAGGTCACTGTAAAGGTTCAGTTCTGGATGGAGTGAGAACCTGTGAAGTGCTGGCCAGGTGGACACACAGCGTCTGCTCAGTAAGCCCTTATCATCTTCCCTCTTGGATACGTAGGTACTTGGCAGCTGGGAGGATATTCAAATGAATTCAATTATTAAAAGTATGGAGGGCAAGGAGAATCCACCCTGGGCTCATTGGGTTGCAAGAGAAAAGGAAGCCAGATGAAATGATTTAACACCAATAATCCACAAATCAAGGAAGTAGATCTAGAGCCCATCTGGAGCTAAGGCTCTCAGGCCCATTAAAAGCCTCCTGGGGATGTGCCCTGCAGGAGTAGTGGTTTAGTCCACGTTCATCCCGAGAACCTGGGTTCACGTCCTGGAGCTGGGGAAGCAACCAAGGTAAACAAGTAGAAAAAATAAAAATAAATAAATGCTTCCTCCTCCTCCTCCCTCTTCCTGCTGTCTTCGGCCCTTCATGCCTGCTAAACTTTCTTTTCTTTGTTTCTTTGTTTCTTTGTTTGTTTCTTTTTTTTTTTTTAAAGTTCATTGTGTTAGCTCAGAAGCTCAGAATTTGGGAAGTTCTATTTTAATATTCCCATTATCAGTGATGAATAATTATATTTTTTTAAAAAGAATAACAATAGCTGTGGAACCTCTATGATAGGCTGGGTGCGTATTGTCCTCCTCAGAATAATCCCACAAAGGAGATTATATGATACCCATTTTACAGGAAAGGCAATTGAGTTCGGAACGCTTAAGAAGCTTACCAAAGTCACATGACTACACCTAAATCCCCCTGCTGTTTTCCCATGGAGGCTCACTGCCCACTGCTCCTTCGAAATGGCTGGCCAGCCCCCCAACCCACCCCAGCACATGCCAAGGAACCAAAAGCTGCCACTAACGTGGTCCCACGTAGGCTTTCAGCCTACGCTGAAAGCAAACACACACAGAACCCATGATGGTGATTCACAGCTTCCAGCCCTCCTCCTAACCAGTTGCATAAACTTTTCCAAGCTACCCAAGTGTTGTAGAAATAGTGCTTCATGGGAAGACATCAAGGAAAATGTTCCAGGAGCCAACACCAGGCCCTACTCCGAGTTCTCAGCCCCCTTTTGAGGTTTCTGTCTTTTTTTTCCCTCAGTAATTCCTTTCAAAAAAAATTTTTTTTCCCCTCACCATTGACCTTGTTCCAGTTGCTAGTACTTTTTCCCCTCACACTGGAGCACTTCTGTAAATGTTTTTGTTCTTTGTTCTACTTCCTGCGCTCTTTGAGCTTGGCTGTGATGTCTGTTCAGTGGGGTCTTTCAGATCCAATTGCTCCTTGCCTGCACATCCTCTCCCCAGGTATCAAAAAGGAGGGCAGTGGGGCCTGGGGGGCCCCTCATTAGAGGGAGGCGGCTCCACTCTCCCACCAGTCACAAGCAGAGAGGGCAGAGCCGCCTCTGCGGATGACCAGTGCTGAAGGGAAAGCTCCAGGGGTGAGAGAGACACACAGACTGGCAGAGTTAAAAACAGAAGGTTAAAAAGAAAAGAAAAGGAAAAAAAAATCCACAAAAGGCTGCTTTCTGACTGCCTAAGTGGCTTGCATTCAGGACCTGAGGCTTTCCAGAAAAATGTCCTGTGAAGAATAGACCATTTCATGCTGCAAAATCTTTCCCCTGAGGACAACATCTTGAGGACCTGGGGTGTTCGTTCCCAGAGTGGTGGGCCAAACTCAAGTCTCCACTGTGGAGAGGAAGGATGGCTGTTACCTCAGCCAACTCTGCCTTGGTGCTCAGAGGGGCTGGGGGTGTCCAGCTGCAGTGGCAGCAGTCAGCATGAGTCAGCGTTTTCTGAGTGAGGCGGTGGGAGGGGGCCCTGGAGAGCTGCCAGATTGAGGGGGCAGAGAGGGCTCTGGGAGAACTCCACAGGCTTACCAGGCGGGCCCCCTACAGGGAACTCGGCCTTTTCTGGTGGCCCAAGCAGTGCCCGCCTGGGACATCAGGAGATGTGGCTTTCAGCCCCATTGACCCAGGGTCCCTTTAAGAAAGCTGTAAAAAACCTCTGAGCTTTCTTTCCTTTTCTGTAAGATGGTGATAATGCCTTGTCTTCATTTGGCATTGAATGGCTGTTTTCTTGAGCACCTACTATGGACTGACTGCTGAAAACAGATATCAAAATGGCAGGATGATTGTTCCCCCAGACCACTCACTCTGTCAAGGAAGATAGACATGTGATGCAATACCAAAAATGCATTGTTATGAGCATACTGAGAGAGGTATGTACAGGATGAACAAACAACTCGGGAAAACAGTGACTATTTCTTTCTAGGAAGCTCATGAAAACTAAGTCTGGGAAAGTAACTGAGGAGTTTGATAGGCAGATAGGAGCAAAAGAAAAAATGGCCTGGTAGCTAGGGGATGTCCTTCATGCCAAAACATGTTCAAAGAACTGCGATATACTTTGTAGAAATGGAGCATAGGCAACAGATTTTGTGTGTGTGTGTGTGTGTGTGTGTGTGTGTGTGGTAGGGGGATACGTGAAAGTTCCATGGTATGGTGAGTGAGACACTCATCTAGGGCCCAAGTTTAAGGTGCCATCAGAGACTCAGCCATAAAGATAATAAAATTTTGGTAAAAGATTTTAAAAAATCAAGATTGATGCAAAAAATGTCCATGATGAAAAATAGCAAAATGTAAAATAAAGGCAATATTGGGTCATGCAATTGCAGAGTTCACCTCAAAGGCCCTGCTCTAATCCTAGCTCTTCCAGGTTCTGTTTCCTTTTTAGCTAACCCAAATATGATGGTTCGGTGAAGGACATCACTACCAATCCTAAAGGCATGAAAGTGGTAACAAAAGAAGATAATATAAAGAATTTCTTGACAATAAACTTAAACAAATGGAAACATTATAGAAAATTTTAACTTACCAAAACTGACACTAGAAGGACTGAGAAATGCAAATAGTCCTAAATCGAGTTTAACAAAGGAAACTGCTATTCAAAAATTTCCCACTATGAAAAATACAAGTCCAGATGACTTCACTAGCAAATTATTTCAAACATTAAGAAAGGAATAACAGCAATTTTGCATAAACTCCAGTAAATTGGAAAAATTAAATGCTTATCAATTTAATTATGAAGATAACACAATCTTACACCAAAATCTGACAAGGTCTTTTCAAGAAAGGAAAATTACATGTCAATGTATTTAATAAATAAAGATGAAAATTCTAAAAATAAGATTGTTAAGGAAAACTTTGAGATACAAAAAAGATTAATATAGCACAATCAAATTCATCATTCCAGTAATATAGATTTGTTTAACATTAGAAAATGAATCATTGTAATTTAGAATACAATCACAAAAAGGAGGAAAATTTTGCTGTCTGAATAAATGCAGAAAAAGTATTTGATGTAATTTTGCAGCCATTTATGGTTAAAAAGAATACAAATTTTCATAAGGTAAGTGATGATAGAATTTCCTTAACCTGAAAATGGTTGTCTGTGAAAATAAAAATGAAACAGAACAAAACCCAAAATACCACAACTCATCAAATATATTTAATGACAAAATATTAAAATCACCCTCTGATATCAGAAAGAGACATATGTGCTCATTACCAACACTTCTGTTCATCATTATACTGACAGACCTAGCCAGTGCAATAAGACAAGAAAAAGAAATAATGGTAGAAGTATTACAGATCACAGATCACAGAAAGCATATTTGTGTATGCAGAAAATCTAAAAACTTATTGATAAATTGAAATAAATACTAAGAAAATTTAGAAAATTACTTGAACATATACACTCAATATGCAAAATCAATTGCATTTCTATATGTGAAGAACTTAAAACTGGACCATGAAACAAAAATTTCAATTACAAGAACATATAAAATGATTTATATCTAAGTAGGACTAAAACTAACAAAGGTATTCACAATCTCTATAGGAAAGTTACAAAAGATTATTGAAGGAATCGAAGAGACTGTTGTATATGGAGAAATATGCTATATTTATATATTGAAAGAATCAACATAAAGATATCAGTCAAAACTTTAGCAGATATCCTATTTGTGTGTATAGAAAAGATTATCCCGAAATGAACAGGGAAATGTAAATGGCTATGAATAGCCAAGACAATCTTGAAAAGAATGAAAAAGTGAAAGTTCTTGCTCTACCTAATATGAGGCTATTAACTGCTATAATTAAGACATTGTGGAAATGGGAAGATGTTAGATAAGTGGGCCAAAACAAAAAATCAGGAATCTACTAGAAATGATACAAAGACCTTCATGTGAGACAACTTTATTATAAAGGTGGCACTACATAACAATGTAGAAAAGATAATCATCTCAAGAAACAACGCTAGGTCAATTAGATATGCAAACAGAATAGCATTCATTCTGATTCTTCTTCTTATCTATAAAAGTCAGTTCCATGAAATTGGACCCTTACTAGCAGGGTGTAAACCATATACTATGAAAATTAAGACAGATTAAAAACCTAAATGCAAGACCTAAAACTACATAATTGCTAGAAGCAAACATAGAGGAAAAGATTCATGGCATTAGGCTTGGTAATGAATTCTTGAAAATGACACCATAATTACAAGTGCAGAAGGGAAAAAAGACCAATGGAATTATAGCAAACTCAAAAACTTTTGGAAAGTTACAAATAGGAGAAAACTGATAGCTGGTTAATGTGCAGAATGTAGAAAAAAACTACAACTCAACAACAAAAGAATAAATAAATTGATTTAAAGCAAAGGACTTGAACAAGCATTTCTCCAAAGAAAAGGAAACAAATGGCCATGCTGACAAGGATGTGAAGAAATTGGAACCCTTGTGTCCTGTTGGTGGGAATACAAAATAGAGTAAGTGCTAGGGAAAACAGTACAGTGATTACTCAAAAAATTAAAAATATAATTACCATATGATTCAACAATTCCACTTCTGGGTATTTAGCCAAAAGGAATGAAAGCATGATCTCAAAGAGATATTTGCACACCCATGTTCATTGCAGCATTATTCACAATAGCAAGAAATATCCTTTGTCTGTCAACACATGAATGGATAAACAAAATGTGGTCTCTAATATAATGGAATATCATTTAACCTGAAAAGGCTGAAATCCTGACACAGGCTACAACATGGATGAACTTTTAGGGCATTGTGCTAATGAAAAGCCAGTCGCACAAAGACAAATGCAATGAGTCCACTCATGTGGGGTCTCTAAAGTAGTCATACTCAAAAAGGAAAGCAGAATAATGGCTGAGTAGAAATGGAGAGACAGTGTTTAATGGTATGGAAGTCTCCATTTTGCAAGAGGGAACAGTTCTACATGGATGTGAGGGCTGATCTGACTGGCCCACCATTTTTCATGTGTCCCTCCTGAAGCTGAGCGCTTGATTTAAGAGAACTACTATACTCAACAGAGGAGGATGCTTCTTCTGATGAGGGTATGGCTAACCATGGTCTCCTGCTAGCATGCAAGGTCCGTTCATAGAAAACTGTACTGCCATCAAGTTCCAGGACTCCAGACATAACCAAAGGAGGTGCTACATGGGGCAGTCTACCTCCTTATAAAACAAAGAAAAAACAATTCTAGAGTCCTGTTGCATAATTGTGTGAATATAGTCAATGCTACTGAGTTATACAATAAAAATAGCTATATGGTAAATTTATGTATTTGTAAATAAAAATTAAAGCAATATTAAGTCTAGGTAGATTTGATCTAAATATGAAGAAGAAAATAAAGCAGAGTGTTCTCATGATCTTAGGGTAAACAAAAACTTCTTAATCAGGACTTCAAAAGAATTTACCATATAATAGAAGTTTGATAAATTGGGTTACATTAAAATTAGTAACATTCATTTCCCCCCCAAAGATACCACCATTATATGAGAAGGCAAACCATGCAGCGGCAAAAGATATTTGCAGTAAATATAACCTCAGGGGACTCAATCTAGGATATATAAAGAGCTCCTACAAATCACTAAGACAAAACCAGAAAAAGACTCAAATATATAAGCAGGTTTGCAAAAGTGGAGATTCAAATGCCCTTAAATGAGAAAAGGTGATCAGCTGTATCACTTATCAAGAAGTGCAAGTTAAAACCACAATGGCTTACCTGCTTCTATGCACCCATCAACACAGATAAACTTTAAAAAGAGGATAACCCAGCGATAATCACAGCAATAACTGGGAAGCATGTGAAGTCATTGGAACTGTCATGCATGGCTTCTAGGAGTGTCAGTTATTACTGGGGAAAACCATTTGTTCTTGTCTTTGGAGGCTGCAGACACGTATTCCCCACAAGCAATTTCACTTCTAGGTAAATGACCAACAGTGATACCTGGCTATGTGCACCAGGAGACTATGTATGAGCATTCTTACCAACATTTTTCATGGTGGCCAAACACGGGAAAATAAATCAATTGACCTTTAGTAGCAGAATGCATAAGGTGAATATTCACAGAATGGAACAACATGTGGTGATGACAATGAATAAACCAAAGTGACACAAAATGAGGTGGACCAGTCTCACCTAAATAAACTCTGTGGTGCCGGGAGCGGGGATCCGAGGAAGATATGGCAGGCTTTGTCCAGGCTTTATGGGTATTTAGGATCAATGTGTGACAATTTATTGAGATGTACATTTTTATGTTGTGTCCTCCTCCCACAGTGCTTCCCCCCATGCTGGGGGAGGCTCCCCAAACCTTTTCATCTTCTTCTGGATGCTGACACGTTCAAACACAAGACCCAAGTCTGATGTCTTCATTCTCTCTTCCGTAGTAACGACTGGAGAGGTTAAGGAGGAAACATGAAAGAGAAGAAAATCCACGCTGGTCAATATTATGTGAAGTCATCCAGCCTTCTGTGTGTGGACATGAGAATTGGGGCACAGATGTGGAAGGCAGCCTGATGATGGGTTCTCAGGGGTTATTGTAGGGAGGGCAGTGGGGCAGGGTGGAGGCAGATAAGAAAGACCTCACCTTTTACTTCACTTACTTCTGCAGTGTCCATAATGTCTACACTGAGTATATATTTGTGAATTATTGTGGACATTTTAAAATTTAAGTTGTTAGTTTAGAAACGAAACCAAATGAGGCGTGTCCTGGTGGCCTAGTGTGCTAGAGCACCTGGGAGCAGGCCAAGGTCCCGGGTTCAAGACCCTGGGCTGGGGGAGCAACCAATGTGAACAACTAAATAAAAATGAATAAAGTGGGCACGTCCTAGTGGAGCAGTGGCTGGGTCAATCGACTCTGAAGGAGCACAGACCACATACCTCTGGGTTTGAGCCTTGAGTCTGGGGGAAATAACCAGTGTGAAAAACTAGATAAAAATAAAAATGAAATGCTTTCTCCTCTCTCTTCCTGCCTGCCTGTCGGTGGCGTACATTCCCACCTGCACCTGTCCTTTAAAAAAGCAAACAAAACAAAACAAGACGATACTCAGTACTCAGAGCCTCTTGTGAGTGAACGCAGGAGCCAGCTGCAGAGGCTTGAAGGGCACGTTGGAAGTGTTTATCAAGAACTTTGTATGTTTTCATTCTCTGCAGGCTCGTGATGCCCTTCTCAGGAACTTACCCTAAGAACGGCTCAACGGTGTATATACAATGACGAACAAAAATGCTCATAGAAGCATTTATAATAGTCAAAAATCGGGAATAGCCACAGTCGGGAATTTGGGTAAATGAGCTGTAGAATACCCATGTTATGTGACGCCATGGGTCATTAAAATGGTAACGTGGGAGAAAGTTTAAGGAAAGAAAGGACCCGGATTGCATGAGATCCAGCGAGGTGGACAGAGAGAAGGAGGGAAGAATGTTGTACATAATCAGATTGGATAAGTAAATTGTATGTAATCAGATGGCCAGGTAGATGGAGGATGGGTGGAGACGTGTGAATGGGGATGTGCCTGCTTTCCACAGAGAAGCAGAACAGATGCAGAAACACGATGCTGCAACCTGGAGGCAGAACTTCTTCTTTTTCAGGAAACCTCAGTTTTGCTCTTAAGATCTTTCAGCTGATTGGATGGGAATTGTCCAGATTATGGAAGACAATCTGTTTTGCTTAAAGTCAACTCATTGTTGATGTGAACACTTTCTACAAAATACCTTCTAGCAACACTAGAGTTGCATGGGGTTGAATAATGGGGTATTAACAGCCATTCTCCCTGGTCTGTAGGGGATATAGTCCAAGACCTCCTGTGGATGCCTGGAACCACAGTTTCAAACCTTCTCTCTATTGTGTTTTCTCCTACACATACAACCTATGCTTCAATTTATAATTTTTTTTAAAGGAAAGGTGCAGGCAGGAATGAAGGTGAGTAGGCAAGCAGGCAGGCAGGAAGAGAGAGGAGGAAGAGATGTTTATTTCTTTCACTTAGTTGTTCACCTTGGCTGGGCCCCCCAGTCCCAGGTCTCAAACCTGGGCCCTTGGGATGTCCAGCAGCCTTACCCACTGGCGTGCACCATAATTCATAAAGTTGGCATAGCGGGAGGTGAACACAGCAAACAGAATGAGCAAGCATCTTGACAGGGAAGAATGGGAGAGGGAGGGTAAGCAGGGTCAGCATGGGCTACTTTAGACAATTCCAGTGGGCTCTGGGGCTGCCCGTGGTCGGACTCCTGTGCCTGGGGGCCGAGAGCAGAGGACAGAGTCTCGTCGAGGTGGTCGTGGTCTGGGCTCTGGATCGGCTGGCTTGCAGACGAGAGGCATGCTTACCAGGGAGTCCTTCGGTTCATCTAGGAACTGGCCAGCCTTGGCAGAGGCAGTCCCTCCAAAGTCAGCAAGGTCCTCAAGATGTTAAAGCAGCAGAATAGCAGAAATAGAAAGGCCTGATGCCCACAGAGAGCTGAGCCTGGTTGACACATAACCATGACAACTAGTGATTTGAAAAACAGTGAGAAAGCACATACCGAAGGTTACAGGTGCTGCTTCTCAGAAAGCACTCCGGTTGTGAATGGTTCTCTTTTTCGTTTCTGTAATTTCTAAATTTTCTACATAAGCATGAGTTGCTTTCATATTGACATGGGGGGGGTGTGCATGAGTGTGGGAATGAGAGTGCGTGCGTGCGTGCCTGTGTGTGTGTGTGTGTGTGTGTGTGTGTTTGTGTCTGTGAGACAGAGAGAGAGAGAGAGAGAGAGAGTGAGAGAGAGAAAGAGAAAGAGAGAGAGAGAGAGAGAGAGAGAGAGAGAGAAGGAAGAAAGAGAAAGGCAGGAGGAATCACAGGATCACAGCAGGAACTTGTGTCTGGTGACCCAGGATGGGCCACTGCACCTAAGAGTCATGAAAGGGACACCAGGATTTGTCCCCCAGTGTGCCCCTAGACAAGGGTAGTGTCCCCACACCATCAGCAGGAGCTCCTCAGAGGCCAGCAGTACTTCCTAGCTAGGGGACATGACCCCAGGTATTTGGGGACATTTAAAACTGGAGGTGGGGCCGAGATGGCATTTTGTTTGTCTCATGATTGGGGAGGACTCTGACATTGGTGGTAAGAGGCCAAGGACACTGAATCCCTGTACAGTGCCAGCTTGGCTGGTCACTGGAAGTTGGGAGACTGTTCCCCCTCCTTTTCCCCCACCCTGTTTTGCAGCATCCTCATGCATCCTTTGCAGACAGGGCTCTCAGGGCGCAAAGGAACAGACCTGAACAGCCAAGTCCACGCCCAGCTCCCACCTCTCAAATGTCCTCCTTTTACCAAGATGACAGGAACCAGAGGTGGTCTGCCCAGGACAGACCTGGAGGGGGAGGAAGGAAAACAAGGCCTTTACTTCAAAGGGGACGTCTGTTCCCTCTGTGATGAGCAGGCCCTTCCTGGGGGGAATCACCCCCAAAGTGATAAGGTCTCTCTGAGGGGGGCTGGCCCCCAGTTGCACTCCATCTTTGAAGCCAAACTCCCCGGGGTTACCAGGGCTTTGCAGGAAGCCCCAGCCCCTCAGTGGGAAAGTCTTTGAAGTGCGGGAGGAGGCTGAGCTTCTGAGCCCCATGGGCCCAGTCTGACACGTGGGGAGGGGAGGGGGCGGGCCTGGGTGTGTGTGTGGGAAGCTTGCCATCCCCTATTGGGGGAGCAGGGGCAGAAATGAATGAGGGGGCCAGAGACCTGCCACAGGTCCCCACCCTGGCAGCTGATCCCCAAGATGAAGTGGGGGAAAGGGGGGGCCAGATCCAGCAGCTTCTGACTCTGTCCCTCCCCCAGTCAGGAAGGGACACTGCCCCAGCCTGTGACCCTGACAAAGCAACCAGGCCATCCTGGGCAGCCCTTCTCTGATGAAAGAGAAAACCACTGCAGACAGCCTCACCCTGCTGACAGGCGGCTCAGTGGGGGTGCCCAGCAGCCTGGTTAGAAAGTGACCTGTGGACCCCACCTGGCCTGCACATCAGACCTGCAATTTCACAGACGCCCCTCCCCCGCGCCCCTGGGATCAGGTGCACCGTGAAGTTCAAGAGCGCTGTTCCACAGGAAGAGATCTTCAGGAGCCCCTTGCCCTTCTCTGGGAAGCAGATATAATCCCCTCTGGAAGAAAGCGATGGCGCTGGAAGAAATAAGCCAAGTGGCATTAACTCTCCCAGGACAGACGCTGTCTATTTTACAAATGCCTCATGACTGCTTGGTGAGAGTCTAACTATTAGCACTGTTGCCAGTTTGGAGACAAAGACATTCACTGGGCTTGTGTAAAGTGAGGCTTACAGACGGGTAAACTGAGGCTCTGAGACATAATAGAGCGACGCAGACCTAGGACAGCAGTCCAGGCATCTCCGAAGCTCAGCCACACACCTTTCCCATTCTGATGACCTTTAGCAACCTGTTCAGTGGAAGGACACTGAACAGGACAGGGAGTCAGGACTCCGAAATTCATCTCCATTCTCTTCAGGCTTGGCTGTGTGACCTGCGTCATGCTGCTTAACCTCTCTGGGTTTTCCAGTCACATGACCTAAGGACACACTGTGCTCTAAAATGCTAGGCCTCTTCCTTCTCCTGGATCCACCAGAGAACAGTGTCTTTTTCTCTTACATAAGGAGAGTCAATTTAACAAAATGCAGCTTGCATCTGTCCGTTGCATAAAGCCAGGCACTGACTGGATGGGAATGGGGGTTAGATCAGGTTCCGTGTGTCACTGACAGGGAGGTGACAGGCACTGACTGCTCCAAGCCAGCTCTGGAGGAGCCTGTGTTGGAGGAAGGGACCTCTTGCACGAGATTGTGAGCTTCCACCCACACCCTCTGGGGATGAAAGTACAAAATGAATGTGGCAGGTGGGAGGGAGGCCTCCCCTGTTAGCATCCTCTCAGCCTCCTGCTCTGTGGCTTTTGTCTCTGTGTCCTGCTTTTAAATTTTAAATGAACAGACTTTCCTCTCTAGAGCAGTTTTTGAGTTTGCTTGAAATGAGTAGAAACGACGAAGAATTCCCGTATTACTATGTTCTCCAAGCTTCCACTCTGATGACTGTATCAGTGTGGTTCATTTTATGTCATTGATCAGCTAAGAGTGAGAAATTACTCTTAAAGCCCACATAAGGGTCACACTTTGTGTTGAGCAGTCTACAGGTCTGTGTAATGACATGGATCAGCCAAGACAGATAGTCACTGCTCGAAAAGCCCCATGTTCCATAGATTCATCCCTTCCTCCGCCCTGAGCCTGGAAACCACTGAGCTTTGGACTCTTTCTCTCTAGCTTTTTCTTTTCCAGAAAGCCATTGAGCTGGAATCAGATAGTATGCAGCCTTTTCAGATGAACCTCTTTCACTGACCAATCTGCATCTCAAGTTTCTCCATGTCTTTTCATAGCTTGCTAAGCACCTTTCTATTTCTATGTATTAAATTTTTTTGGTTTTATTTCCTTTCTTTCGATGGCTGACCCAGTGAGCTTCTGTTGGGGGGCAGAAGATTCTCTGTGAAAGACCTTGTCCCACTGGGGCCTGACAGCGGTCTCGGAAGGGCCTGCCCACCTGCCCGCATGTGTAGGTGTTAGGGAAAGAAACATTCGTCTGTCTCAGGAAGACTATTTCTGAAGCCCACCCCAAATGGATAAATTTCTCTCCGGGGAAAGCATGGCTCTCTCCCCAAAGGTAACACAAGCCATCTCCCGAATTGGGGATGCTGGAGGGTGACCACGTGACCCCCAGGCACTGTTGCTTCACACCCTGCCCAGCTCCCCTCATCAAACACAGAAAGAGAATTCGGGGAGAACATCTGTCCCGCAGCCCAACTTAAACCTGGGAAGAGCCGAAGGGCTTGCGCCCACTCTGTCCCTGGGTAGAGGATTTTCCCGAGAAACCAGACAGCATCCTGGACACCCCAATGTGCACACTGGCCTTGCTCTCATCTGTCTAGCTCCCTCCTGTGTCAGGACAAAAGTCTCACTCTGTGTCTGACACCACAGCCTGAAGAACTCTCACCCCTGCCGTCCCAGTCAATTACATCCAACCTTTGGGCCGCATTCCTGGCTTTATTCTCCGTCCGCCTGGCATTATTTATCCCCGCAGAACGCAGGGAGCCAGGAGCTTTCACTCAGGGCCACCACTCTACCGGAAGAATTCGTGCAAAGTTTTGCAGAAGTTGATCACCATCCATGTCATGCTTCCCGAGTCTCGGGAAGGGTCTTGGGGAAGGTTGGGACAACATTTCTGCACGATCTGGCCCAAGAAGCATCACAGGGACCGGCCGCAAATGAAGAAAAGGCCTTATCAGACACCATCGGATGTTGCCTCTGCAAAGGGTTTCATGAAACTGTGTTTAGAGACTCCACTTAACAGAGTACCCCAGGCCTGCATGTCTCGGGCCTTATGTCTGGAGCACAAACTACAAAGGTCTCTGATGTTTCTTCTTGCCGACTTTTTCCACCGCCCACCCTCCCACCCGCCATAGGAACTTTTTTTTAAGGCCCCCACTTTGCAGTGAGCTGCTTCTTGCGGGGGCTGCAGATGTACATAACGGTGGTGTGAAAAAAGCTAATTAAACTGCCGCGGCTCGGCGGGAGGTAGAAGAGGCCCGCGGAGCAGACGGGATGATTGATTTGCTCTGTCACAGGACTCTGCTGGGTGTCATAACTTGGTGACAAATCAAGGATTACAGTGGCCCAGAGTAACTCTCTCCCTTTGTTGTTCGGCGGACATCAAAGCAGCCAAGCATATTAGTGTTTTTAATAAGTAGTTAAGTCTGGAGTAGTTTACAGTTGAGATTGACTTTGCGGACAAGGGAAGGTGTTGGTGGGGAGAGGGAGGAAGAAAACCGCCAACCCGTATTCGTTGGATTCACAAATCAAATCAAACAAAAGAGAAGAAAAGAACAAGGGATGAAGTGGAGCCTGCATGGCAGGAGCAGCTTCTTTGTAGGGGTTGCTGGGGATTTTGCGTTATTTGTCTAAGCCACACGGAGGCCTGGGCCAGGCACACCGTCTGGATATTAGGTTTTCAGGGGGTGGGGTGGGGGGGACGACTTTAAAGCTCCGGTTCTGGGGGGCATTCTGGCCAGCAACCGGCTTCGTTTCCATCAGCACAGAAGGAGGCCGGGGAGGGTCAAGGTGATGTGTTTGAGGACATCTACCCTGTTCCCTGGCAATTAGTATCATAAAATGATTGGGGCAACTCGCCTTATCTTGAATATACACATATATTCCCCAAGACAGCTGTGATCCATGCTGGGTTTTCTCAAAATATTTGCCTTTGGCAACAGAGCAGAGACCTGCACATCAGAACGAGGTGAGAAGCGGGAATTCTTTTTGGCTCTCATGCCATCATCCCCTCGGCCGTGCTAATAGTTGGGGTCGTCCGCCATGGGACTGATGGCCATCATGCTGTGTGGGGTGCCAGTGTGACCCCAGGGATTTTAAGCAGTGGAGTCCATGGACAAGAACCGTGCCGCCGTCACATACCTGGGGCGCATCGTGCTCCTCCGTGAGGGGTGACCCAGCTCACAGCTGTATGGGGGAAGCAAAGGCATAACTCTGCTGTGTGACTCTGGGCAGGTCCGTCAACCTCTCTGGACCCTTGTTTCTCCATCTGGCATACTTGCAAATGATCCTTTCTTCTTCACTCGCTGGGTTGTGAGAACCCCACAGAACAACGCTGCAGGGTCTCTGTCACAAATTCCCAAGCATCGTGTATGTCCATTGGAAACCAGGAGCGTGGAAGGCAGCCCCTTTACCCTGCTGTCATGGAATTCCCCACATGGGTACCCCGCCACTGATCTGAATCTCCAGAAGCACCTGCTTTGAAATTCACATTGGTCTAGTTGTGGATAAAATCCATTTGGGGTAAACAACGGCCTGGGTTTTCTCTTGCACGTGTGCGTGCATGATTCTGTAGATTCCTATTTGCATCTTTATGAGCAAAACCAAGGAAACCACAGGAGCAGATTGGGTTTACATTGTTCTGGATTAAAATGAGGGGATTGGCCAGCTGGGCTGTGCTGCAGGATATGGGAGGTGGTCCGTAGACAGGGAGGCCCCAGCGGACACACAGAGCTGCCCCTCCATCCCTCTGTGCCCAGTGGCTCTGAGGGCGGAGTCCCAGTCCGGTGGATGAAACAGTGGGATTTTTCACCCTTTGCTCAGAGGAGAAGTGGCTTTGGTCTCTGAAGCTTAAGTCACATGGACCCAAGAACCAGAGATCTGTCCAACGTGGAGACTGTTTCACTGGAAGACTGGACTTGGGGTCCAGCTTTTGCTCAGTGTGGTGACCAGGCCTGGGGACAAGTCCCTGGTGACAAGCTGTTGTCTGACTCTTTTAGACCGCAGACCTTTCCTCTTTGGCATCTGTGTCCCTCTGGGACACACTGAGGTTCCTTGCGCCACAGCTGTTTCAACCCTGGGCTGTTTCCTTCTCCAAGAGAAGGATCCGCCTTACTAAACGCAGCCTGCTGAGTCAACTCCAGGTGCCTCAAGCTATGTGGCCTCATGATTAAAGGTGCAGAATTGTTAAAAAGCGACTGTTTCCTTTGCAAGGCCCGCAGGAGACACTTTGGAACCCACCTCGACCTGTGTTCCCTTTCCAATGACAACCTCAAAGAGCTCTGTTTTTCTAACATCACGGACTCTGCTCAGCTCTGCCGTGGAACCTTCTAGGGGAGACGCACCCACCCAGTGGGGCGGGGCCAGATGGGTCATTGCCGCCTGATTCATGACAGTGAAAAATGGAAAACTCCCTAAATGTCCAGGGGCAGCAGCAGAAGCAGACTGTGGCATTCTCACATCCAGAAGTCCTACCGATGAGGAAAAAAAATCACTAACTGACAGCTGCGTGTCAGTGGGCATGGACGGGAATAAGTCTCAAAACACCTAAAACATAGCCAACGAGGAAACTCAGCGCATAGAAGACAATATGCCCGTGAACGTGTCCATGTAAAGTGCAAAAACAGGCAACAGTAAACAACGCACTGATTAGGGATGCAGACCTAAGGATGCCTGATCTATAGCTATAAAGGAAGTCAGAAAGGAGGGAGGGAGGGAGACAGGCAGGAAGGAGGAAGCAGGAAGAAGGAAGGAGGGAGGGAAGGAGGAGAGAATGTCCCTGTTTCAGAGGGTCTGTCCTCTTAGCTCAAGGAGACTCGGGGTGCTGGGCGTGGGTGAGCGAATGTGAGGAGTGTCTAGGATCTCGGAGTTCTTTCCTTAGCACCATCAGATGATATTTAGATAGATGGCTGGTAGGTGCAGAGCCTCCTCACCAGAAAGCTCAATAATTGGCATAGTTCCTCCTACAGTCTTCTGGAGACACAAAGGAAGTCAGAGGTGGTCACCCCAGGGATGTCAAAAGCAAACGGCCTCTAGAGCTGTTCCGGGGCTGGAACACATTCTGGTACTTCCTGCATTCCCGTGTGTAAAGCTAAGGGCTGCTCACACACTCCTGTGTGAGGTGAGGGACTGTGGACAGCATGCGGGGCCAGGGGGTGAGGGTCTTAGTTCTCATGCAAGGAGGGGCTGGGGAACGCGCAGGGTCTGAGCCTGCCCCCCACCTCCTCCCCCAAATGTCTAGCGTGCATGACAGCAGAAACACCGGCCTCAAGATCACTCTCGGCATTAAGAACCGGGAGGTACGCTGAAGTTGACAAAGAAGAGATTGACTCATAATTTATATTAGTCACCTTTAAAGCAACCTCCTCAGGAAGAGATGAAGACGAGCATGACCACCCAGTCACGTGCCAATTTATTTTACTCCTCTACTATCCTAATTCTCTGCCTATCATAAAACTCATGTTCTAAATCTCTGTGTTTGTGTTTTGCTGCCCAGCCTCCCCCACTGGTGTCCCCACCATTGGGATATAAATCGAGTTCCATTAACAGATATCTGAGTTCATCAGAGCAGCATCCTCGAGGGCTCCCCCATGAGGCTAATACTCAGATATCCTACCCTTCAACCTCACACGATCTGGAAGAAGGAACCCTCTTAGTTCTCTAGCAGAGGTTGCCTGAGATGTCGGTAAAGGTAGTTGCAATTTGAGAAAGCGAATTAAAAAACTGCAGGGCAGGGATGAGAATGGTCAACTTCTGCTGTGTATTTTTCGTACTCTGACTATTTTTACCAAGAACAAGGATTGTCTGTATAAAAAGTGTTTCATCACTCTCAATCTCTACTAGAATGGACATTTCAAACTGCCTCCTTTCAAGTCCCTGGGGTCCCACTAGTGATGTTTGCAGGACCTCCTTCCAAGTCTCTCCTGTGCTTTCAAACTGTAGACAAAACACATGGATGCTTTCTTGTATTTTCTTTCCATCTCTTTCATCTCCCTGTTCCCTGGAGGAGTCGGGAGAACTTTCCAGAAGAATCTTGGGAAAGGCTCTGCTTGTCTGCACACCAGCAAACGTGATGGTTGGACCTGTTTGGCTGCGCACGTCTGCTGGCACTGGGCGTGGGCCACAGCAGAAAAGGCAGACATTCTTCTCTTACTTGCTGATGTCCTGCTGGGCTGGACCTCTGGGCCCGGACAGCCTGAGGCGTCAGCGTCCTCTGGTCTGAACAGGGAGGAGTTCCACTCTCAAAGAAGGAACCAGGTAAAGGGATTGTCCACCATCCGTGCCAGTTGGCTGAGCTCCATTCTCTGCTAAATCAGGAAGCTCATAAAAAGACTTTATCTCTGGGTAACCCGTGCCTCCCTCGTTTCCACCCGCCTGGCGCCTGAGAAAGGACAACAAAGGGGTGTCGAGAACAATGACCGTCTGTGAAGTGGAGCCTGCCCCAGCACAGCCCCAGACCCCTGGGCCCAGGCCCTCCCCTGCCTTGGCCTGGTGCCCAGGTGGCCGGGCGTCCTCCCTGGTAGGCTGGGCAGCTCCTGGGCTTGTGGCCTACCCGCGTCTTTTCTCAAGGGTTACTGCTCTTCACAAAAAGCCAGATGGCCAGCCGAATTTTCTCCTTTGATTTCTTAGAGCATTCCTCGAGTCCCATCTCTAGAATAGCTGTGTCATTTCATTTCTGAATTGAGACAAGGACAGAAAGGTCATATCCTGTCCCATTCTTCCCAGAGTCCCTGTCCAGGTGGAACACTGACCACTGAGACAGCCGTCCTAGCAGGTAAGAGGTAGCAGGTGTCGGTCTGCCCTGCCTGAGCCTCACTACCCCTGCCAACGCCAACATGTCTTTATGAGAGACAGTCGTGCCGCCCTTCAGGCAGACACTGTCTCAAGGCTGGTCGGGGATATTTTGCTGAGCCCCTCCAACAAGCCCACTACAATTCCATCACAGCCGACTCTAGCTGAAAAGACTCAGCGTGCATCCATGTCCCATCCCCTCTTGAGGAAAGTCACCCCAGAAGGGAAGGGGCTCCCCAAGGTGATGTGGTGGGCAGGGGGATCAGCTTCATCCCAGACCTCCCCTCTGTTGTTCGCTGGAAAACTGAGGGTCACCCTGTAAGCAGGAGAGGGAAAACACAACAGCAAAAGTCTGCATTGGAAAACAAGAAAGAAAAGAATTCAGTAGAAGCAGTCCAACTATAAGCAGTGGCTATCTGTCCTCATTCATGGGAGAAAGCTTAATTTTTTTCTTCTCTAAGATTTCTTTGCATCCAAATGAGTTCTCATGGATCTGTGTAGTCATTTTATGCTAAAACAAAATTATGAATAAGATTTTTAGAGACATCATAGAGACAGGACATCTTTCAAAAACTTGTTAATCAGTGGTCCTCCACAGGGACCCAGTGAACTATCTCTGTGCAGAGTGCCCAAAGGGACATCCTTTTCCACCAAGGACAGATGTCTGCACTATTGCCTGAGCCTTCTGTGGGTGCCCCAGCTCTGATCTCCTCCAATGCTTCCTTTAAGAGTTTCTCAGGCCCCCATCATGTCAGGGTCACATGAGAAAAGACCAGTTCCGTTATCCCCCAACTCAGCTCAGTGGTGAGAGGATCGAGACTGGTCCATGCAGTGTGAACAAGTGTTTCTGAGTCTTTTTCGGACTTCTTTGTCTCCCCCTTTCCCCCTACCAGGTAGGGGTACGAAGTCTACCAACTAAAAATAAATACCTCCTGAGCAGTGGTTTTGAAGCTGTAGGAACGCTGATCCTCATGCCTTTAACACCTGAAAAGCTTTAGTGATTTTAGACATAGAATTACCACGCAGCCCAGCAATTCTGCAACTAGTTAGAGCCTTAGGAGATTTCAGAGCATGCATCTGCGTAAAAGTTTGTTCATGAATGCTTTTGCACCATTGTTCACAAGGGTCAAAAGGTAGAAACAAGTTAAATATCAATTAGCTCAAGATTTAGGTAAACAGAACATGATTGGTGCATGCATTGGAATCTTATTTGGCCATCAAAAGGAATGATGTTTTGACTCACGTTACAAAATGGAGGAATTTTGAAAACACAAGGCCAAGTAAAAGGAGCCAGACATGAAAGATGACATACAAGGCACACCCTGGTGGACTAGCAGTTTAGTACACGCTGGGGGCCGTCCTCCATACATCCTGAGGTCCCTAGTGCGGGACCTGGGGCTACGGGGAACAACCAATGTGAAGTAAATTAAAAGTGTGCCTCTTCCTCCTCTCTCTTCCTGTCTGCCTGCCAAGTCACCCTCATTCCTGCCTGCACCTTTCCTTAAAAAAATTATATACATATATATGTACACATCTGTATATATATCATTCCATTCATAGGAAATGTTCAGAAATGGGGAAATCAATAATGACAGAAAGTAGCTTAGTCATTGTCAGTGGCTGAGGGGCAGGGAACAGGAGATGAGAGCTCAGGGGTATGAGGTTTCTTTGTGAGTAAGCTGATCATACTTACGTTTTAAAGGAGGTAATATCATTTTTTTTCAGATTTCCCAATCGTCCCATCTTTTTAATGTAAATGTCAATTTTGTCTCATTTTTCATAAAGCAGGGCCAACTTTAACGCAGAGTAACAGGGGCAGTTCCGTTTCCCCAGCCCAGACTGTTAAGGGGTCCTGAAAGGAGCTGCCCCTTTTGTCCTGCCTTAAAGATGGCCTTTGTCAGCACTGACTGCAGCAGACCACAGCCACTGCCGCTGCTCCTGCCCCGTGAGGAAACAGAAGTCACGGGAAGAGGATTACCCGCATCCAGCACAGTCCTGGTTCTTTAAAGGGAGCATAATGAAGGGTGATCGAGCTGCAGGTAAGTACTATGGGGGTTACCTCTGGCACTGTGGGGGGCATTTCTGGCCCTGGGCCAGTTATTGGTATTTCTGGCATTGGGAAGGTTAAAGTAGTATGTGTTTTAGGTGGGATATTTAGAGTGGGGTTTATAGGGGCAGCACGTTTGGCTTTCACCCGAGCTGCCAAAATGCCTTGCACCAGCCCTGGTCATTTGTATAAATCCCGCCGAACCACACGCCATTACCCTGCGCTAGACTGCTGCCCGGCATCGCAGACCACTTACGTTTTGCTGCCTGATTGCTCTGCTCCTGCTCCAGCTCCTCCCCTCCCCTTAGTTGCCAGTGCAGAATCCCGTCTTGTTTTTGTCATCCCTTTTTTGTCTCCAGGAAATACGGTCAGCCTGTGTGTGAGGTGATGAAGATGCTTTCAAACGCACTGTGGCGACGGCAGCGCCATGCCGAGTGGATCACCACTACTGAGTCGCGCACTTTAAATGGGCGCAGTGTGAGGTCACGCTTTTTTTTTTTTAAGAGAAGGGAGAGAAGAAATGGAAGGAAGGAAGGAAGCCCTTCTATTTGTTTGTTTGTTTGTGTTTGTTTCCCTCAGGCCCAGATCTCAAACTGGTTGTGTGTGGCCTATGACCTCAGCCACTGACTTTGGACCTGAGTCACCAGGGCAGACTTATTTACAAATTATATCTCAATAAACTTGTTTAAAACCTTTGGTTAGCTCATTCATAAACCAATCACACATGCACACACACAGCTCAGCACTCCAGCCGACTGACCCATCCTGTCCACCTGGATTTGTTCCAGCTGTGGCCACGGTCCGGGGCCATGTTCTGATCCCTGGTTCCCTGGTGGCCTGGTGGGTGCCCTTCACCCTGATTGCAGAGAAGGAGAAGGTGAACACTCCCATCATGGGGATAGAATTTTGTGAGCAAGGGCTTGCTGGGTGCAATTTTGAGCCCCATCCTCTGGATGCTGTGGTCCCCAAACTAAGTGGTAAGTCTGGGGAGGGAGTCCCAGGCATCAAACAAGAAGCTGGCATTGATATTCCTTATTTCCCACTATTCCCACTAGACAAAAGAAAGAACAGGAGACCTGAGTGAGCTGCTTCTGCGCACAAAACCACGTCTGCACGAAAGTCGCTGCAAGGGGGCAGAAAGCACACTGGTTAGAATAAAGGCAAAACTTGAGGCTGAGGTTCTTCAGGGTGTTAAGTCATTAGTCATTTCCGGAACCTCTGTTTACTCATCTGTAGAGTGGAACTGGACCCCGACCTCCCAAGTTACTTGGAAGAGACAACCGAAGCAATGTAGGTGTAAATTTATACACCCAAACCTTTCTAATGTTATAAATTAATGTGTCTTCAACAGAAGGAAGCACAGCACACGAACAGTCAGAACAAAACCAACTCTTAGATTATAAGAACAAAATAGTGGCTGTCAGAAGGGAAAGGAGTGGGTAAATTAGGTAAAAGGGGTCAAATGTATAGTGTATGGACACCAGACTTGTGATGGTGAACATGGGGTGGTATGTGCAGATGCTGATACATAATGATACACACGTGAAACCTACATAGTGTCATAAACCACTGTTTCTTCCCCTAAATCTCAGAGCCTCTGAGATGCTGGATCTCATCATTATGACACCCTTTCATAAGATACTGTCATCATGCATGACGGCACATTCATTTGACCCTGGCTAAAAGCTGTTGTTCCCGTTTTAGAGACGAGGAAACTGAGATCAAGTCCTCTGCCCACAACTGTAGAGTCAATTAACAAAATCACAGGATTCAGGCCGCCTGACCCAGTGTCTCTCCCTTCTCCTGGGGTCCTACCGCATGCACTGGAAACACTCAGGCACTGGTCAAATCACAGAGGCCCAGGATAGACCCCAGATCCACATTCCCCTCTCCCAGGGTGGGGCCCGATCTTGTGATGATTCAAGTTTACACTAGAGTTTGTGAGACTCTGGGCTAAATCGGAAAGAACTTGGAGAGGGAAAAACCTAGAGGATAAAGAAAGAAACCAGATAATACAATCTGCCTCTAATTATAATAATAGCTAACTTTTGTGGAGTATTTACTCTGGGTGAGGCACTGCCAGGCTTTATATACTTTATATTAACTTGAGTCTCTGCCAAGCTGTGAGGTAGGTGCTATCATTATTCCCATTTTACAGAGGAGAAAATTGAGGGTCAGAGAATTTAAATTATTTACCTAAAGCAAACTTTTAATTTAATTTACTAAATTATTAGCAATCATTTAATAGTCAAACAATCAATCATTATTTACATAGAGGGTAAAGAAAGTCAGTAGAGATTCCTAACTGCCTTGATATACCTTCAGAGAAAGGAAAGAGGCCAGAGTTCAAAGGTTAAGAAAAGAGGGACCATGGAAAGCTGATATGAAGCAAAGCGGTGTCTAGGACCCAATCTACACCCTGATGGTGTGCGCGGGTTACAGAAACCTTTCTGGGGACTGAGAATGGAACTTGGGCTCCTGCAGGAAAGTCCGCCGCGTGTGGGCGGCAAAGCCAACCACATGCTTCCCGGCCTTAGGCCAGGCCTAGTGGGCTGAATGGTGGCCCACAGAGGAGGCCTCCAACCTAACCCCTGGAACCTGTGACTGTGCTGTTATTTGGGGGGGGGGGGGGAGAATCTTTACAAAAAGTAATTAAGATGATCTTTTGATTGGAGATCATGAATTCTCCAGGTGGACCCTAAATCCAATGACATGTGTGCTCTTTCCAAGAAGGGAGGGGCAGAGTGGATAAGCCGTGTGAAGATGAAGGCAAAAATTGGAAGGGAAAGCCACCAGCCAAGGAATGCCAACAGCCACCAGAAGTGGGAAGAGCCAAGGCAAGGAAGCTTTGCTGGAGCTGGTGCTGTGTCATAGCTTGACTATGAATGTGTGGCCTCCAGAAAGCTGAGAAAATAAATTCCTGTTGCTTAAGCCACCTGGTTTGTGTTCATTTGTTATAGTCACCCTAGGAAACTATACCCTAGGAACTCAATATCAGCATTGCCGTGGAGGTCTGCCCGGACACCCCTTTTGTCTTCCGCAGGTCACAAGCCCCCACCACCAACCTCCTAGATTGGCTCCCATCCTGGCCCCAGACAGAGGGGTGGCATCCAGGCCCTGGCATCTACAGAGCTCTGACGATATCTGTCTGATAGACAGATTCAGAAAGCTGCCACTTCCCTGGGAGAGAAGAGGCCCCTAGGAACAAACTTGACGGCATTGCTTGTGTCTCTGCCATTTCCAGAAAGGTTTGAGAACAGGATCAAGGGCTGGCAGTGTCCTATGTTGCCAGAAAGGGAAAGAAATGTGCTTGAGAATATGGGTGTCTGTGATCTTGACAGCATTAGTCAGAACGACCAAAAGATTCAATGGAGGCCATTTCCAAGGAGAAGAATATTTTGCTCCTGTTTGTTGGAGCCTGGAAAAGAGAAGAAAAAGAATAGATTCAGACAGGGAGCCAAGTCAGGGGTGGGCACAGAGGCCCCAACCCCCTCTCATAACTGCACGAAGCCACCATTCCATCCAAGCCCTGGCCCCAGGATCACAACGACATCTAAAACTTCTGTCAGGCATGGCATTTCCTTCCCTTCCAGGTCTCTTTAGGTTCTTCAGCCCATATGTTGCTAATTTTCCATCTTTTCAAAGCTCTCTGCTGCATTTAAAGTCAGAATGCATCCTATTCATTGCTTCTGAATTTGAGGGGGAGGAAATCACAGAGGTCAGCAGACTTTTTAATACAGAAAATAAGTGTGGATGCGAGAGGGCATCCGACACACACATCACTTGTGATTTCCTGCCTTCATCCACTTTTCAGAACCCGGGTGCCAGATGACATGAGAGACTTGGGCAGCACCTCTCAGGAAGGTTCCGCACATCTCCTGCAAGAAAGAAGCTTCCTCCCCAAAGTTACCTTTGTCCTTCACTGGGTCTGCTATGTAGACCTCAACCAAGTTCATGGCTGGTCAAGTGGTCAGTTTGAACTGGTCACACACCAGAGATCCTCTGAGGAGCTTGTTTGCCTGGGGACTGATTTCATGTGCTGTCTATACCATTCACTCATGGGAAAGAGTTCCTTCTCCCTCACATTAGGCAAAGCAGAGAGAAGGCTCTTCCTATCAAAGCAGCAACAAAGACATGGAAGGAGATTGGGGCAAAGTTCTTCTGACAAGTTTCAACAGCCAGAGTGCATAAAGCAGCTCACTATGGTTACTGCTATTCATCTAAAGAAGTATTACTGCTAGAGAGAGAGCGTGTGTAAACAAGGGTAAGTCATTGATTTCCTTCTAGCAGAGCCACTGTATTTCAACTTGTTTATGGTCACCTGCCATGTCCCCAGTGGAGTGGGGTATAGGCTGGAAAGTACACATGAGTCTTGCTTCAGAGAAGTAGCTAAGGGTGGGAGCAAGGAAAACAGAAAGACGGCAGAGGCTATTGTTTTACTAAATAGGATTTTATAAGTAACAGAGCAAAAACAGTGGAGATCAAAAATAGGGGAGATCAAAGACTTGATGGTACTCTTTCCCCAGCTAAATTAACAAATTCATTACAAGCATGACTTTCATTTCTGAACCAAAAATGGGAACAAGTGGTCTTATGATTAGGAGCATACATGGAAACTATGGGGTAGAATGCCTTAAGTTTGTCCCAGAAATTATAGGGTAGTAGTTCTCAACTGGAGCCAGTATTGCCCCCCCAGGGAAAATTGGCAATGGGGAAATATTTTCTTTTATTGTTATGACTTGGGGGATGGAAGTGGAAGGGAGCGTATGGAACTGAAATCTGCTGGAAAGGGGCCAAGGATACTGCTCACCTCCCTGCAGTGCACAGCACAGGCTCCAAAAATAAAGAACGATCCAGGCTAAGAGTCAATAGTACCACTGTTGACAGTCCCTGAAGATATTTGTTGTAAGCATCCCTGGCTTCTGTAACTGATAGGCGGTGCATGCCTCTTCCCTAAATGATGACAGCATTTCTCACTGAAGACCTTGGATGCCTTCTCTCTTAATAGTCATATTTCCCCTAGAAATTCTGTCAGAGTAGGATATACCACTATAACAAACAACTCTAAATTCTTAGTGGAGTAAAAAAAAGAAAAAAAAAGTTTGTTTCCTGGTCATGCTCTTATTCCTGGCATAACATGTCATTGCAGATTGGTGGGAGTCGGGTGAGACAGAATCACTCAGGCTCCAAGCCACCAAAGGCCCATCCATCTTAGGACGCGGTCATCTCCACGCAGGCTTCCAGGTTCAGCAGGTAGGGGAAGAAACCTGGAAGGGCTCATACTCACTTCAAATACTAGAAAGCAACCTCTGATCCTTCCTCTCACAGCCCATTGACCAGAACAGGTAACATGGCCTCTGACTCCATGGCTTAGGGATGGCGCCACCTTTCCAAGAGCCCAGAAGAGGAGGAGAACCCAACTCCTGGGCACCCTGGTAGGCTCTGCAGGGCTGGCTGCAAGGCTGTGCAGTATCAGGACTTGAGTGGGCACTAGAAGGAGCCAGAGCTGCAGTTTTGAGAGAGAGCAGCTCTCAGGAGAAAACAGGAGGCCGGTGAGAAAAGAGGGAGGAGGGCAGACAGAAGTGTGCCTGAAGAAGCAGAGGGCAGGGGCTCCTGAGGGACAGAGCAAGTACATGCCTGGGTGTTGGGCAGCTTCCAACTCCCAGGAGCCCCTCTGAGCTCTGTTTTTGTGGGGCCCCCAGGTCAGGACATCACTGCCCGTTCTGTGCGGGCTCAAACAGGTGTCCCTGACACCCAGAGAACTTTGACTCTTGCTAGCTGGTCACAGTCTGTTAAGGCTGGGGAAGGAGGCTGGGCTCTCAAATGAAGCTGCTGCCCCAGTATCGACAGATCTCCTAGGGGGAGCTTTTCACACCAGCCCAACTTTCCACCAGGTCTTTCCTAACACAGGGACACAGGCAGCCATCCTTGTGGACACTGCCACCCACCGTGCTGATGCTCTGAGCTACCAGGGAGCAGAAGAATGCTTTGAAGGGATCGACATCATTGAATACATTGTTGATTTATTCGGCAATGGTGCATATACTTCATTTTCATATTTACTCTATCAGTGGATTTTTTAATAATTGAAAGATTTTGAAAAAAAAAGGAAGGAAAAGTGCCAGCAGGAATGAAGGTGACTAGGTCGGCAATTAGGAAGAGAGAGAGGAGATCAACCACGAATACCCCAGCACTGCAATATCCAATCCTGACTGCACAATGAAATCTGAGAAGCCTTAAAAACATGGATGCCTGGGTGCCATCCCCAGAGTTCTGATTTCATTGGTTTGATGTGATCTGATCTTTCATAATTTTATGAGCTCCCCAAGTGATTCTGATAGGCAGCCAAAGTGGAGAACCATTATTCTAGCACAAATAATCAGGTTAATAGATTGGGTCGAATGAGAAGATCAGACACTTGGAACTGAGGAAAGAGGGTCGGGCTCAATATGACTCAAGAACAAAAGGCAAGAAAGCCACCTGGGGATTTGGGGGGACTCAGAGAAGGCAGTGGACATGAGGTAGGTCAACTGCGAGTAAGGTCATTTGGCCTGGGGTACACGGACCAATTCTGTCCTAGAAGTTAGGTGAGCTTGGTCTAGTCATTTCTCTTTTCTGAACCTTAGTTCTCATATGTCAATGGGTATCGTGTAAAGGCATGGAAAAAGAAACTAACGTGCTGAAGGCTCCCTATGAGGCAAATCCTGCCCTGGATCTCATGCAGACCTTATCCAACCAGTCTCTCCTGGACGGATGGGAAAACTGCTGTTAGAGAAGTTAATCTCCTTCTTCTCACTCACTAAGTTTCTCCAGGCCAAAATGAGATCATTCATCTGAAATCACATAGCCAGCTTTAACAAATAAAAACACAGGATGCCCAATTAAATTCCAACTTTCGTCCAGCAGCGGATACTTTTTCTAGTGTAAGTATGTCCCAAATATTGTTTAGTCTGACAACTCAAGTTTGAAATAATTTTGTCAACCATGAAGCCTGCTACACATGTACAGTTTTATTGAGTTGCTTGGCTTCTTATTAGTAAGAGGTTTTTCTGTGGTGGGGATATTAACCCTCTGACATGTGTCCTAAATATTTTTCCTGTTTATGTTTTATTTTTTACTTTGTTTATGGTGTTTATGATACAGAAGTTTTTCATTTTTACGTTGTCACATGTTCCACTGTTTTTCTTTACTGTTTGTAGTATTTGTGCCATGCCTAGAAGATTCCATCCAAAAATTATATAAATATTCATCCAAGCTTTCTTCTAGTACTTTTATGGTTTTGTTTTTTACATTTAAGGCATCTGGAATTTATTTGAGGGGATGATGGAATTTTTCCCCCAAATGGCAAGCTAGTTATCCCAATAGTATTCAATAAATTATCCCCCCTTGTCTGAAAATGCCCTTTTATCATATGCTGACTTCTAAGATTTGTATTGTTATATTTATAGAACTTCGAGTCTGTTCCACAAATCTATCTTTTATTTTCCTAGTATGACACTGTTTATAGTATACACTGTACCTGGGACTGCTGCTTACTCCTTGTTTCATTTCTATTTAAGAATGTCCCTGTTATTGTCACCTTTACTATTCCCAATGAATTTTAGAATTACTTTATCAAGTACCCATAACTTTTCTTGAGATTTTAATTAATGTTGGGGAAAGTTGTCAGAATAATTTAAAGAGAAAGGACTTCACAGCCACATTGCACAGAAGATTCATGACTAGCATTGCTTCCGTCAATGTCATTTTTTTTTGCAAGGTTGATAAGAAAAATTAAATCTGGCTGACATTGAACAAAACCACATTATTGGAGGATCTGGTTTTGTTATAGTTACTTGACTTAGTTGCAGTTTCCAGGAGCCTGTCCAGGAGGTTTAAGTGAGGACTTGCTGTATCTGCTAATCCAAGGACAAAGGCTGTCTCTCCACCTGGTCATCCTCTTTATGTTTTCAGCTTGAGGGTAAGCACTTTCTTCACATGAGTCCTGCACAATTTTCATTAAATTTATTCTAGCAATTGATAGTCTATTGATAGTCATTATGTTTTCTACTTGATGGTTGCTTGCACACATACGAAGTGTGTTATTAAAGAGAAGAAAACCGGAATAGAGGGAAAGACAGAAGGCAGCAAATTTAATCATGTCAGTGTTTTCCCTGAATCTATCTTGCCAGTTCAGAGAGGGTTCAGGTCATTATGGTGACTCCCTAAAGGAAAAATCATATGCTCTGGGATTCAAAATTGGAAAGGCAAAAGATCAGATATAATTCTTCCTCACCATTGTAATTGACATTTTTTTTTTTTTTTTTTTTTTTTTTTTTTTTTTTTTTTTTTTTTTTTTTTTTAGGTAATGTGAGCCTCAGCATCAAATGACTAGACCCGGGTTTCAGGAATACCTGCCATCTTTGCTCAATAAGGTCAGGCGTCCCATTGGCTGTCAGGTAAAGCCCCACCCCTTCCTGCTGCGGCTCCACGTGCTGTGTGCGGGGTCATGTTCTATGGAAATTCTTCTATTTTTCTTCTCTGGGTGTCTTTCCTGGCAATCTGCACCTCTGAAGGGAGTCTGGCATCTCCCTGACCCACACGTTTGCTTAAAGATTTACATTTTCGATTTCCTTGCCCATTTTCTGACTACATACATAAAAGAGAATTGTAAATGCTTAGAAAAATCAAAGTTCTTCTTAGACACCTGCAGTTTCACCAAGTTAGTATTCTCTAATTCATGCCAAAAAGAAGCTGAAGAAATGAGGTGGAAATAGCCTGATCATTTTCTTACTGACTTTTTTCAAACTTTATTTCCTCTCACTGTTGGAGAAATTTCAAGTTCTCAGGGCAATTTGGAAGCTTGTCAGGCACAGCTTCCTTGGGCTGAGGTAGTGGGATAGCCCACTCTGGGCGCACTTCATGGAGGTAAGTTTTAGGGGAAGAACAGCAGGACAGCAGCCACTGCTGAGGCTAGGAAGGGCATCCGTTGGCCAATGTCGGGGCCAGCCATTGGGCAGTCAACTAGACATTCCATTCCCCACTCCCACAGTTAAGGCTTCTTGATAGACCCTCTTTCTATTCCACCACCCTTCTCTGCTTGTTCCCTTTCTTTGATTTGGAACCTATGAGTGCCCACAACCTGCCGAGGACATTCGTGGCCGAAGAGGCTGCCAGCCCCTGACAAATAGCAATTATACATGTGAATGATGCACATTCAGAACAGTGTGAACTTCACTGTCATTTCCCTCTTTCTAAAGGGAAGAAAAAGAATATCAGGAATCTCAGAGCTCTTCCTAAAGTAAGATGTGGAGGCTGAGTGCACTAAATAATCACCACTCATGCCCTTGAGCTGTTTGTTAGAAGGGAAACTTGGTGAGTGATGGGTGAAGTCTAGAGCTTCTAGGCTGAGCGATACCTATCCATGAACCACTGGGGACCAAAGCCAAGCTCCCTATCAGTCACTGGCACGGCTCCCAACAAGCTCGGCAACCACCGACTTCCAGACCACTCATAGTCAGATTGCTAAGAGAGCAGCACTGTAAGATTTCAAGTTCAGTCACTACCTAAAGAAGCCCACACTGTTCCCATTACCACACCTACCACTTGCTATTAGAAATGGAAAACTCCACCTTATAAACTAGATTCCTTCTTTTCAAATTCCCCGTTAGGACCCTTTCAGAGAAGTCTAAACTATAATGAACAAAATTTTCCATGTCTCCTACCTTCCAATTAACAAGGGAGTGGGTCACATTATGAACTCTCCAGAGCTTATATGACACATTTCTATTTTTCATCTTCTCTTGGCCACCTGAATCCTCTGGGCAATGACAGAAGAAAAGTCCCCCACCCCAGCCTTTCCAAAGCTTCTCCCTGTTGGGCACTATAACCTTGAATGGTACAAAGACTCTACATCCCAGAAATACCTTCTCAAGAGCTGAATCCAAACCCTGATTCCACATGCTCTTAAGAAATTGCTGACCTCCTCAACTGTAGTCTTCCTTGAACAATGCATCAGGAGACAATTAGCAAGATCCTGGGCTGTTCCGATTGTGGGAAGAATTGGGCAGGGCAGTTTGGAATATAACAAGATCTCACCAGGGAAGTACAGTATATTTGGAAATAGGAAAGTTCCAGAGAAGGGACTTCCAGACGAGGACTCAATTCTCATCCCTGATACAATTCACAGTGGTCTTCCTCTTGGGCCCACTTAGGCACCATTCATGAATCCCAATTTCATGCAAGCTTCTTATCCTTCAACCCAGCCTATGAAAATGAGAACATCTGGGACCTCCAAGGCAGGGTGGTAGGGGAAACGATTTCACGGGCCCTCTCCCTCTCCCAGCCTCGTAATCTTTTATGGCTTCACAGTTCATTGTTTCACTCTCTCCTCCACTTCCCACCACCATCCTTTTGCTCACACAGGTCCTGTGGGAAACTGCATCTGGGGAGGATTTCATGTTCTTATGGAACATAGCCGCTGAACAGTGATAGTCTCAACTAAATGCCCAGCTGAAAATATCAATCCCTCCACACCCTTAACATCCCTCCTCTGACTCAAAATGGAGCGATTTCAAGACATCACAGCTGAAGCTTGGGGTCTTCCCTGGATTTCTGCTTCTCATCGATTGTGCATTCCCAAGAACAATCTGGGGATGGGATCCAGGTAGCGACAATGCAGTAAGTCTCTGAGACTGAAAGATAATTGAAAAATCCCAGTAAGTTCATCCCTTTGGCCCGAAGTTCACATATGGTCAGCACATTAGGAACCTTGTCTAAAAGACCAGCTTGGGACATGGTGGGGAAGATTTGTGTTGTTAACTCCAACTACCTTCCCTCAAATAATCAGGCAATCTGTCCACCTCTGGTCTGTTGCAGGTTTAACCATGTCACTGGCTTTAACCTAACTTGATGCCCCTTCTAGAATGGCCCACACTCTAGTAGATAAAGTAGCTGTCTTCATGAGTGATTGCTTCCAGACCCAATGAAGAGAAGCTCATGTGTTCGAAATGCCTGCCATTCTTCTCCATTTCATCATAAAGTAGCCAATTTAATTTTGCACAATACTGTTTGATAACAACCATGTGTGTGTCTTCTGTATTTATACACTCAGGAAAAGACCTACTTGGTCAGTGTGAGATAATTTCACAAGAAAAATGGAACCAGATGTGACTCCTTTTTATTTGTTTCTTCAAACTCAAGCAATCTAATTCCCAGGGTCAGCCTGTGCTTGGGTTTTAGTTACCTTGCAGAAGAGGATCTTTTCACACTAAAGGATTTGCTTTTCTGAGGTACCTGACAAGCAGGAATGGGCAGAAGCTTTTAGGAATTTGGCTCTCAATTTAGCATTTTGTAGAATTTGCAGGTTAGGGATTTGGTGGAATAGAAATTTCCTCTTTTGGAATCTAACATGTTTATCCAGTAGTAGGCTAATCCACCTGAATTAAATCATTCTTCCAACCACTCAGAATATACAAGCACTTTGGATCTGAAACTCAAGGTCAAACAGTGCTAAGATGACTCATCCAAAACTCCAGCGCAAAGGATTGGAGCAAGATTGACAGCAGACAAGGGTAGACTTTTCTCTTTTCATCTTATTTCCTTTTATTATCAATCCAACTGTGCCACTCAGTCCACCATGTACAGTAGTAGAGTTTGTGCACTGCCCAAAAGTGCTCAGCCAGGGGAGCAAGCAGGGACTGAAATGCAACCCAGGCAATGCTTGTTAAATGATGGACCCCCAACATAGGGTGGGTTGGTCCAACATGGGGTGTATTGGCCTGAAGGAAGAAACATCTTTTTTTCCCCACTAAGGAACTAACTGTTTATCCAGTTAGGTTTCCTGGGGCTACTTCAGCTCAGAAGAGGTGCATTTTTCTAAGAAGCCGAATGTGCTTGTGGTGCCCTTACGTAGGCGGTAGCCCGAGATATGACTATAAAAACACCAGGGTCTGTGTTATTTACTGCCACCTGCTTACCTTCTTTGGCACTTTTCAATGGGCCACTTTTCAGTATTCTACCCTTCAGGAGGTGAGTCATCAGAGGAGACTTTAGATCCAAGATAGCAGCTAGCAGTGTGCTACTACTCTTCCCTTGGTAGACATGGCTAATCAACCCTGGAACTGAGCTCAGAGTGGTCTCACAGTCCCTCTCCAGACCATGGGACACTGCCCTCAATCTCTGCCCACTGACTAGAGTCCACACATGAGAAGGAACACATCTGCCCTCCATCTTAGCCAGCTCTTGCCGCAATAATGCTGCAGGATAAACCACCCCAACACTCGATGACTTCAAACGGGAGTCACCCATCTTGGAGGGCGTTGGGGTTTGGTCATTTCAAAGGAATTGCCTGTGAGCCCCCTGCTTCAGGCAGCCATCCAGCTGGGTTTGTCTTCTCACTGAGGTTGCGGCTCAGGTGGGCTCCAGGCATCCATTCTGGGGCTTGTGCTGAAATGTTAGAAGACACTCATCCTACGGAGAGCAGAGACACAAAAGGGCAAGACCGTGGACCTGGGCACATTCATTGCCTCCACTTATGTCACATCCACCAACATTTCACTGGACTAAGCAATAGATGCAGCTGAGTCCCAAACCAAGGGGCCGGGAAAACTTGTGACCAAGCATTGGAACTACTGTCTCTATGTGAAGCAAGGGGGTAGGGCTAGTGTCTCCTACTTGGCTGGTGTCCCTTTAATATCATCATTAACCTTCCTTCCTTCCTTAGCCAAAAGTCAACCTCTTGGCCCAGGTGGGTGGGTCACAGAGAGAGCTGAACTTCAGAGCCGAGATGCAGGGATAGAATGTTCTGTATAGTCCAGCCAGTGAACCTGGTGATTAACAGTCATCGGGATGGCTCTGAGATAGGTACTTGCTCGAGGAAATGGTTCCAGGTAAACAACAGAGAGGGCCAGGTGGATTCAGGTAGGCTGGGCTTTAAGGTGTGTGGTTTGGAAGCAATGAGACTGAAGACAGAAGAGCACAAAGGATGTAAGCTTAGTAGAGAGACACCTCAAGTGGAAGTAAGCAAGTGGACACCCCCGCGAATCCTACTAGGGCTTTTTATTTTCACTCAGCAAAAGCAAATTGTCTCTTTAAGCCACACCATCTTATCATCATCATCAAAGGGTAACCCGGAAAATTACAGAACCCAGGTCCTGCCCTTTAGGAGTTTATGATCTGAGACACACAACCAGCCACTCGAGGGAGTAAAATATAAACAAAGAACCAAGGTAGTGTGGAGGAGACAAGGGGCCGAGAGAGTGCCTACTGCAGGGACGGGAGATCAATCCAAGGCAGACTCCCTGGAGGAATGGGCATGCAGGAACTCCAGAGAAGAGCGTGCCATCCTCCCAGAGCAACGGCAGATATTGGCGAGTCCAGGAGCACGAACGTGGAGGGTGAGTGGGGAGGGCAGTGATGGCAGGGTAAGCTGAGGGGAGGGGAGGTAAAAGGAAGGATGGGCTGTTTGGAAGTGTCTGTGAGCCATCAGTCTCAGGCAGCTCAGCCGATGGTCAACAGCTTTGTAGCAGCCTGACAAAGAGGCTTTAGAAAGGCTTGGAAAGCTCTCTCTTTAGAAAAGCCTAGCTCCCCTCCAGCTTTTTTTTTTTTTTTTAAACTTACAGTGGTGGATGGAAAAAGAAAAAAGTAATAGGGAGACCGGTGATGGCCCAATCAGATGCCCCAGTCAAGGGAGCTAGGAAGAAGGAGGCTCACCGTGTCCGACTCCCCCTCCCACAGCAGACCAGGTCTAAGCCACCTCGCACTCCTGGGTCTCCAGTCCTGTGGGTCAGGCTCCATGATACAAGCACTTCACATTTGATAGCCGAGTGTAGAGTAGGATCTATTACATCCCCTTTCACAGATGAGGAGACAGAGGCTTCATGACAATAACTGCCTTGTCCGAAGCCACTGGGTTAGAGAACGGCAGTGCTGGAATTTGAACTCAGTCCATCGGCATGTAGAAGTCACATTCTTCACTACCTTACGATGCTTTTTCCAAGAGGCATCACTTGATGGAAAAACACCCCTGACCTCGAATGACTTTATCGAGGCCCAGCCAGACACTAGGATTCATTGCCAATCAGGCGCTGAAGGTTTCAGCCACCCGGAACTCTGATGCAGCCTTGTTTTCACATTGAGCCTAGAGCTGGCTTCCTGAAGCCACCATGACCCTGGGGAATGTTCTTTTGTGAGAAATGGATCCCCAGTTATTCCAATGCTGCTGCAAAGTCTGAGCAGGTGTGCTGTGGAGAGAAGTAAAAGTGTTAGTGCCAGCCAAGGGGAGGCCGAGAGAATCTGTTCTTCCCTTTCAAGCCAGGTTAACCAAGTGTGGTTTGAAGGCAGGTCAGTCATTGATTTTCCCTCTCTTCTCCAGAGAGCACTGCCATAGTTACATGGATAAAAGCCGAGGAATAAAGACAGAATTGAATGGTCCAGGTTGAAAGCCAACTTTTGAAACCGATGAGCAGACTCCAGTCGGGGGTGGGTTTGCAGTGTGGAGTGTCTGCTGCCTAAGCCAGATGCCCAGCGTTGTTTAGATGTGGTCGAGAAGGAGGGGGAGGTCGCATGGCTACCGTTCCTTCTCAAAACCTAAAGGAAACTTTGCTTTTGTCTTCCCCTTTTTTTGTTTCTTGCATCCTGTACCCACTGTTCTCTGAGTTTTCTTTGAGCTGGGGCTTCCTAAAAACATTTAGGGGTTTGCTTCTATCATGTCAAGTTCGACACAGCCCACACTCAAATTTCATTGATGCTAAAGCCCCTGTTTTGCAAAGAACAAGCTTAAAATCACCACAGGGGACCCAACAGGGAGGACAGGTGACTTGAAAGGGTGATGACATGCCTCCTTTCTCCAGAACCCTCGGGGACAGTTCCTGGAAGAATCTTCTCCCACTAGCAATCTGTCCAGAGATTCAGGGGAGAGCATTCATCTCTAGTGAAAAAGGAAAGTGGAAGGAAGTAGTGGGATAGAAAGATAAGAAATTTCAGTTCATGTCCACAAATAGTCTTTGACCATCTAGGACTGGGCTAAGTAATGCAAAGAACCAGATCCATCTTAGTCACGTTTCATGAGAACCTCAAGACATAATATTAGTAAAAGATAAGAAAAAAAATGGACAAAGGATTTTCTTTCCAGGCTAAAGGGCTAAAGTCTTTGAATTAGATCAATTATGGGGAAGAGAATTCTATGCACAGTACTTTGTGAGAGCAGACATAAGCATCCCTGGATCCTTGTACATCTTCTGGAAAAGACTTCCCATTTAGCTGGAACAGCCAAGACAAAGCTGGACCCACCATGGAGAACGCAGAGGCAAGGTGGTTTTCAGATGTGAGGATGGGTCAAGTTGACCGCCATGCTTCTCGTAATGAACAGCTGTCTTGTAATGAACAGCAGCTCTTTACAAAGGGACGGTCAAGGTTAAAGATGGTGTCTGAGAAAATCTTTTCGGTCCATCTGGGCTGAGGCAACCCCTCAATCTTGGCCTCATTAACACCGTTCTCACTTGTTAACCTGCTCGGGTGCTTTTTTCTTCTAGGTTTCTTCCCACATGAAAGGCTTTTCACCTCCAGTTCTTTCTTTAAGTCCCCATGGGAATCCCCCTTGGGAAAATTACCACTTTTTTTCAGCACTTACTGAGCTGCAGACATTCTGATATCTGTTCTAAGTCACAAAGGTCCTTGCTGCTCAGCTTTGAAGACCACCTGACAGGTCAAAGCAAATCCAGGAGGCGAGTAAAAATCAGAGCAACACACACAGACAAATGTACGGGGGAGCGGGCCAGAGCCTGTTTATATGAGCGTCTTTGGGGCCGTCTGCCTGGGGGCTGGTGGGAGACCATCTGTGCCGTGCAGATGGTATGTCCACATCTCAAGGGCAGGGATGTGGTTTTTGCATGTTTCAGCTATCCCAGAGGCTGGGGATTGTCTTTCTTCCCTCATTTCTCAAGACGAGGAACACTCTCCTTTAAGGTGGGCAGTGGCCCAAAGACTCCTTTGACCGTTCTCTTGCAGGTGGCCAAGCATTAGTCAATGAGCAACAGGGAGTGGCGTGCTAACACTGGGGACCTTCTGAAAGAGAGGGAGTTTGCTCTGATCCTCCTTTCTGCTGGCTGGAATGCAGACGTGATGGCCAGAATGACAGGAACACTATTGATCCATGAGGACAAAGCAATGTACTGTAGGGTAGTGACCTCAGACCTTCTGTTGTCAGGACTCCCTTTACACGCCGAAGCATCTTAAAAACCAGCAATGGCACCCCTGGTGCCCCAGCGGATGGGTTCACCACAGCAGAGTCCACATGGAGGCTATAAGTCGCACATGGATTCTCAAGCAATTTGAGCAAAAAATGTCTTAAGATAAGCTGGAAAATCCAGTCTATTCGGGAAGGCTGTGCTCGTCTACATTTTCTAACTATGAAAGGGGAGGGAAGCAGATTGGGTAGAGAAGTCTGCAGTGAACGATACATTTTCGTTAAGTTGTTCTAATGAACATGCATCCCCATTCTTTTGGGAGCCTTTCTTGACCTAATCAATGGAACCTCTCATTGAAGGGACAAGTATTAATGACTCAATGGTCTGCATTTCCAATTGCTAAGTTTTCCCTAAGATGTAGCTGCAGTAAGGCTCTTCTGTCATTATGAAGATTACCAAGACATAAGAAGAAGCATAGCTACTCATCCACTGAATGATGACCTTATATTTACAGAGAAACAAAACAGTGAATTCCTTTTCTATCTTGTACTGGGAAATTGAAAAGTGCCGTGACCAATTGCAAATTCCAGCATGTGAGGCAGGCAAGGAAGGGAGATAGGAAGGACAAAACCAGTATTTTGATTCTCATTTTTCCACAGATAAGCAGCACAACATGGAGTTGTATTTCTTATCTATGAAGCATGCCTAATAATGAATAGTTCATAGTGATTTTAAGAGTATGAACATCTTTCAATGTGTCTGTTGGCCATCTGTATATCCTTTCTTGAGAAGTATTTATTCAGACTCCCTGCTCATTTTAGAATCAGGTTCGTTCCTTTTTTTTGAGTTTTATTTTTGATATATTTTGGCTATTAACTCTTTGTTGAATGTGTGATGTGCAAATATCTCCTTCCATTCAGTAGGATGCCTGTCTTTCTGATGATAGTTTCTTTCACTGTGCTGGACTTTTGTCTGACGTCATCCCATTTGTTTATTTTTGCTTTTGTTTCCCTTGATATTGGAGTTGAATCCTCCCAAATATTGCTAGGGCTGATATCAAGAAGCAGATCACCGGTTTTCTTCTACAGATTTAATGGCTTCAGTTCTTACATTCAAGCCTTTCATTCATGTCGAATTAAGAGAAATTCACAAAAAGTTCAGGAATGCATTCTTCTTTCTCTTTTGTCAGGCTTTAAGCTAAAATATAGTCTTCACTTTAGCCTACACGATGATGGAGCCATAGACATAGAGTCTGAACCACAAGATTCATCTTGATGCACAGTTGCCCGACGCTGTAAAATTGTACCTGACTATGAAAGCACAAAGCAGGGCAAAGTTAACATGAATCCTTCCAACACCCCAGTGAGGTGTGTGTTATTACCCCCATTCTGCAGATGAGGAAGCTGGAAACATGCGGGGACTTGCCAATTATTATAATGCAATGTTTTCCATTTTCAAAGCAGCCTGTTCATTAATTAGCTCATCCACTCAATAAGCCTAGGAGGAAGGTATGTGCCCTTTGTACTCACATCCAAGCATCCCTAAATCCTTTGTGGATCCTGAACTCCATTAATAGACTTCCAACATCCCCCTGAAGCTTGTTGTGCATGTGGAAGATAAAGGAGGCAGGGTGTGGAGGGGAGAAACAACTTCCTCTAGTTAGAATGTCCACTGGGAACGTCCGCCTCCACTCCTGTGATGAACTCCTTTCTGGGAGTCTGATATCAATCACAGAGAAAAACCAACTGCAGTTCTGTCCTCTAGGATGTCTTACATCTAAAGATCCATGAAACACATCTCCCAGGGCTAGCAAGCTGCTAGCTTCATCCTGTGTCCCATGGAAGCTTCCTTCTTGAAGAAGTAATAACATCATTCAGTGGCTCTTCTAACCTCTCAGGAGATGTTTTCACTAGGTCTGAAATAGACTATGAGGAGGAAGTGCTATCAAGCTATTTATATTCCTTTAATGGTGGTTGGGAAAGAACCATATCTTGTGGTGAGGCTGCCTCATGACATTTATAACTTGCAGTACACGGCCATAGGGAATGTTCACATATTAGCATCCACAGATGCAATTTAATTTTGTATGTGTGCTGGGGGAAAGAAATAGAAATAAAGAAGTTTAGTGGGTGGGGCATGGTATTTACAGAAACATTTGATAAGTCTCTAAGTAATGAAGTAGCCAAGTTAAAGATATCAAAATTGGTCATATGACAAGGGAATAATGAATCACGCTGGCTAGCATAATTTGAACATATTTTAAATGAGTGTTGATTTTTTTCCCTTCATATCACTACTCCACAGATAGCAATTAGGTGAGAATGTATATGCTATTGAAGAATGAACAAAGATAAACTTAGTATTTTATTTAGTATAATACATAACATTTACTCATTTTCAATGAACTGTGAATGCAAATAGCATCCTTGCTCATTCATTTTTTTGTCTTTCCTTTTCTTAATTAAAAAATCTTCATGGGCAAAATTAAAATAAAAAGTGCTCTATTAAAATCACAAGCCATGAGCACTCTACTCATAGTTGCCACACTGTGATACACTGGGACTTGTTCATGATTGACTTGATGCTTTTGCAGCGATAGCTTGCAATCAACATCCATCTACTGACTACGATGAGACCGAGATGGGGAACTCCTGCATTCCCCACCTTCACACCTGCCTCCATCATCAGCAACATAGAGCACCCATTTATTGTAAGTAATAAAGTTACCAGTGCCACTTAAAGTAATCATTAGACCTGTGGAGAATGCCTGCTCTAGACCAGGGCACCCCAGATGTGGTCCTAGAATTGATACTGTCCATGAACTGTCATTATGGTTGCTAATGAGTTGAGCAGAAATTGAGAGTGAGCATTTAGAAAACTTTGTAGTTTGTCACAACAGTCAAGCACATGATGAATATCTCTGTCTCATGAAAACAGTGTTTGGATGCTTTTGGAGCTATCCAGCTAATAATCACGAAAATCATGCTGGTGAGAACTGGCCTTATGCAGTAGGACCATGTATTGATCTGGGGATGGGGGAAGGGGGGTGGGGACTGAAAATGAAAACAAAACAAAATAAAATAAAAATCCAAAAATAACCACCGAAATCATAAGACGTACCATTTCAGTCCATTTTAGTTGTGGGATGTATCCCCGCTTAATTATCCTCTACAGAGGTGAGTATCTTGCCACTAGACAGAGCTGAGTAGAGAAATCTGAATTCTTACAAGACAGCCACAGTGGATGAGCTCATCTCTCCAAACTGGGAAGTGGGCATTTGGGAGAGAATTGGAGTTGGTTGGGAGAAGGATATGACTCTCTTGCCCTGGAGATTGTCTAGCTGGTCAATATGAATAGACGCCATCAGGTGGACTCAACTCTAAGACCAACCAATCTTCTAACTCCCTGCTATATCCTGATCCTCGGCTTCCCACTTCCAGAAATTTTAGTGCAAGGTAAAATTTCTTTCTTTACAAAACTCTTTTAGACACATACTTGATCAGAGAGATTGAGTCCACTGTCACTGAGAGACTCAAGAACAGCAGCAGCGCATTTATCCAACCATCTAAAACAAAGATTAGAGGTGCTTTAATGATGGTATTGATGTGCTGGTGATGAGCACAGGGGAAACTCTTCCTGATCCCCATCATAGTCAATGGACTTCTTTATTTTCCAGGTTTGCGTTTGTAAAGATGAGTTTGTTCCAAATATAGTCATCCAAGGGACATGTGACATAGAAATGTTCAATGGTCAGAGGCCTGGTGCCAGGGCCATTCTCCCCACACCTCCTTAGTTCCTCTGCTGCCCCCAGTTCTTCTACTAACCAAGTCTTGGAAACAAACATCCAAGAGAAAAATATTCTAAACCACAGCTTCAAGAACGGCATGTCCATCATTAAGAAAGGGCTTTTGTTCCTTTGATTGAAAACCCAACACATGTTAAATGCATGGAAAAACAGACAAAAGAAAGTTGAACACTTGAAGCATTTCCACTTTTTTAAGTATTCAGATTTCTATGAAAATATCCCTGCTGCGGGTACCTTAAATATTTGCTTAATATTATTTGATAGTCACATCAGAGTGAGACTGGTTTGAGACTGGTTTCTTTGATCAGACCACTCATAATGCTTTGTTTTTTCATACTGTCAGTAATTATGAAACAATGGTTAAGTATTTTCCTATCGAATCACTATGGAAAGAATCGAAATTCAAGAATTGTCATACAGGCATAACTTTGGCTACAGTTCTGCCTAGAAATGGAATAACCCATAAGATGGCTTCCTTCAAATTTAAAATTCCCCAAATAACTCACTTTAAGGATAAATATATTGACTGGCCCAGATAAGCTTCATTAAAAAATGGTTTTCCTAAATATCCTTTCAACTTGAGTTGAGTTCAGTTTTGTGAGAGCCCTTCTCTAGATATGTGGGCAATTTTTTTTCCCCAAACAGACTGCGTGCAGTACTGATATATTAACTCCAAGCTCTGAAAACAAAACAAAAGCTTGCCATCACTTCTTATTTCCAAGGCAATAGAATGTCTTGATAGAATGTAGTGAAATTAGTAAAAATGTTAAACTTGCCTCTGCTCGCGCTTCCTTTGCAAAGTTGTACTATGTAAGTTTCTTTAAAAATCTCAGAAGCATTAGACCCTCATTCATAGAAGCCCAGTGTATTTAGGGTGTCAAAAGATGTTTTAGAAGAGCCAAAAGCAACCGTTACACAACTAGGCTCTTTATCAATAATCTAGCAGCATCCTGCCTTTTATGTGTCATTTCTTTACACAATATAGTATCATCGATGACTTTTCGCAAACACATCATGGCAAAGGATTACTCTCATCAGAGGCAGGCTTTGAAAAGGATATGCTAATTTCTAGGGAGCAAGAAAACATCAAAACAGTGCCAGCAAATAGCCAAGGGACTTTTTATGTCTTAATATCCCTCAGAAGTGCTTTATCTCCTTGTGCAGCGCTTACCATCGAATAAACAGGAAATGAAACAGCCACCGCATCAAAGCCACAGCGACCATGGCTGTAATTTCAGATCAAGTTTAATAAAGGTTATCTACAGTCGGCTAATCAAACAAAGGGGTGCATGTTTTAAAGAGCCATTTGATAATTTCCATTTAAGGGGCCCTATGAAAGAGGTCCAGCAACGTCTCGGGTCCCCTGCTGAAGCGCTGCACCTTCTGTCCCCTGTGACTCCCTTCGTCGGTTGTGAGGCTGGTTTGCTGTCCTGATTTTCCCGGGGTTCTTGTTTGGAGGAGACTGGTTGATCAGGAGTCGGCCTGGTTTGCTGCAAGCCTGGATTTTGAATCTGTGTCTGAACACAGAACTCAGAAATGGCGGCACCGGCACCCAGAAGTGACTGGAAAGGCGCTTGGCCATTCTCTCTGGACCCGCAGCCCAGCAAGGCCGCTGCACCTGTCTGTAAAAATTCTTGGTGGCCGCAACAGTGTAAGTGCCTTCTAAGTCCAGAAGGGCAGAATTCCTGGCCTTGCACTGGAGGGTAAACTTGGGAGCAACCACAGAAAGAAAAGGAAAATAAAAGTCAGTACTTCCTCTGCTTATTAAATAGCACAGTCTTTGAGGTTCTGATATGGACGCCGAAAGAAGGGCTTTTGGTGTTCCTCCACCAGCAAACAACCAAGAAAAGGAACCCAGTCTCCTCTCCACTCTGTATTGAACTGATAGGCTGTGGAGTCATAAGCCTAGAGACAGAGGATCGAAGGCAGATTGTACAAGGTCAGGCTCAGGTCTGTGCTGGGAAGCAGGCTGGTGACAGATGACACCCACACACACCTGCCCGTCACCCCCACCCCTCGCTCCATCCAGGAGGGAAAGACTCCTGAGAGTACAAGTCAGATATGCCACTCAGACCCCCCAGCAACTGACCCTGCAGGTGCCAGAGGACAGAAGGGCTCCCTGCCCTTCCTTCTCACCAAGGGAGGAGTCAGGGAGGGAAAAGGTCCTCTGCCCGGCAACCCAGCCTGGCTCAGCAGCTGCCCAAGTGAGTCATGTTGATGATTCCTCTGGTGAGGCACTGCCAACAGAATTCACTAGCCCATGGCCAGCTTCTCTGTTTCTTCTGCTCCAGAGGGTGTGAGTGTGGGCTGGGGAGGGGAGCTTCTGGCTGGGGACACCCACTGTTTTGACTAGTTCCCCTCCCCCACGATATCCCAGTTCCCAATTCTGGTCCCTCCAGTGAAGATTTCCTGCCTTTCCTGGGCCCTTGACCCCTAGCCCCTCACAGACCCAGGGAGAGGAGGGGAGGGGACCCTCTGGCACTGGGCCTGCAGCCTTCCGTCTCGGTCGTCAGGCTGGGTAGAGGCTGCTCTCCACCTACCCCCCAGCTGTTGCCATGACAGGCCTCCAGGCAGTGGGGTCCAGCCGGCCAGATGCTGGTGGCTGGGGCGAAGGGGGTCAACGCCATGGCTGGGGACATGCCATATGCCAAGGCTCACAGCTCAGGGCTGAAGCAGCCAACAGGTGCCCATCGATATCCTTCTAGCTCATTGTTGAAGCAGCTGGAGGGCGGAGGGCGTTTTGTGCTTTGTTGAAAGATAACTCTGTCTTTTCATCTCCTCCC